>CAIGRP010106460.1:0-23474 GCA_903798385.1 Fraxinus cuspidata | reverse complement strand
TAGTTCTATTAAATGTAGCTACATGCAGCTATAGATGTCTTTAATACAAAAATAAAAGGTTAGTGTGTTTGACCCACCTTATTTTGGAAGAATGTATTCTGAAATAGTAGATTTTTGGAGAATGAGTGGTTGAAAAAGAAGGAAAAATTATTGATGTGATGGAAAATATTATTTTATTGATGAATGTGTGATTGAAAATAAGTAGAAGAATGAGAATGAGAATTGTAATGTGTACCAAACAGGGTCTAAAATTTGAAATTCAAATTCTGTAAAAATGAATATACCTTTTGCTATAAATACGAGGTAAAATTACACATATTTTAAATTCTTTTTAAAAAATTAAGATTGTCAATTAAAGAAAAAAAGATCCGGTTCAACTTGGTTAGGCCCAAGCTGAAAGTCTGAACCAAGCTTTAAAATCGACAAAAAAAAAATCCAAGTCATTTCGAATTGAGCTCAAGCCTTGAGTTTCGACTTACGAGTCGGCTTGGCTGGTTACTAAAACACATAAATAACTTTGATCCTCCTTAAATTTTAGGGCATGTTAAAAAAAATGTATTTTTGAACAGTGTATTGATGAAAAANATTTTATTTATAAACGTTTTCTATATTCAAAAATACTTTTTTTTTTTAATTAATAAATGGGGACAAAACCATTGCTTCACCTGCAATTCTCGTTGATCTGATCTGAAATTGTAATAAATTTTTGATCCGGGAGGAGAGAAACGGAAATGTCAGTGACGATGGAGAGGTTGAGTTCAGGCCTCGCGTACCCGGACCGATTCTATGCGGCGGCAGCCTACGCCGGCTTCGGTGGATCCCCAAACTCTTCTGCTAAAGGCGTCAGCTCAAAGTTTTCAAACGATGCCGCTCTTCTTCTCTATGCCCTTTACCAGCAAGTCGGCCCCTTTTTTGTTTTCACCCTTTTTCAGCACGCATGATTTGTAATTAATGAAATTCGTAAAATTGGGTTGATCTGCTATTGTATTTTTCGGAATTATGATTTTGCTGTTGGAAATTTATGTGCTTTATTAGGAAATGGGTTTTTGTTCGATCAAGCCATTGTTAAAAAAAAAAAAAAAGAATGTGTTACTTATTTTCGACTGATATATACTTGTTATTTAATTGGCAAGTTGCTGCTCTTGATCGTCTTGTGTACCAGAAAATATCATGGATGTGTAGTGATATTAATCAATTTGAATCCCTTAGAATATATGTCTTTACCGTTGCATCTCTATATCAAGTTCTATTATGTTTTTCTAACACTGAATAGGCTCAATCTAATAGAACATTGTTTGATTGGGGATCCTTATTATTGAATCGTAGGCTCTATTGCTGATTGGGTATATTAATATGAAATGGTGTTTCCATATACTGAATTCACTTTGAATTTTGTTTGTTCCTTTTTTTTCTCTCTAAGTGAAATATATTATTTTTGTTTAGATCTGCCTCTTCTAAATATGTTTGAATTTTCAAGATTGTGATGTTATAAATTATAATTGCTATACAGTAGGAATTATTTACCCTTTCATCATCTAAAGCAGCAGCTAAAAAGAGAGTTACTAATAGGATGATAAGTTAAGATTAGCCATGCCATTGATTATCTTTTCCTGTTTGTGAGAATTATGTACCGAATATGATTAAATTTTTTCATGCAAATGAATGATAAAACACTTACCTTTTTTTTTGGTCGCAGGCAACTGTTGGGCCTTGTAACATTCCTAAGCCTAGAGGTTGGAGTCCTGTTGAACAAAGTAAATGGACAAGGTCTGTCATTCTTGAACTGTATTCTCTTGCTTACATTGGTTGAGTAATTCACTTACAAATCTGATATTGATTTTATCAATCAACCCATTGTTGGGCATTCTTGATATCTAACATGCCAATGATTTTCTTTGTCATTTTCATGTGATAACTATAAACACCTGCTAGTTTGGCGTAGTGTAATTTAACTCGTGAGGCAAAAGTATTTGTAGGAAGAAAATATCTTTCATATGCAAAAGAAGAACTATTGCAAATGCACTGCAAAAATGTTGAAACTATGTTGACCAATTTCACGGTTCCAAAATTTTCATGTTGAGTGAATAAAACTGAATATTGAAAATGGATCACAGAATATGAAATTTTGAGACAGTCGAACGAGTAAGATCACCATTGGCTGAAATATTGTTCTGGTTGTTACGAGAAGAATAATGGTGTAGGGATGAAGTTCTGGAGAAATTGAGAACAGGTTCTAAGATTTGGAAGGTATAGTGAATAGTTTGAAGTCAGGTTAATTAGCTGTCCAGATGTTTCTTTATTGTGGATGAATGTGAAAGATTATCTTTGAGTCACTTGGCGAGGATAGAAAATGAAATGAGATGACGGCTTGTTACATATATTTAGCTTTTTCGTATTTATCTTTCTGCTCCGACAATGTGCGACTTAAATACCTTCTCATTTGGTGTAACGTTATGTTTGTTAGCGTACCGCTTATGTAATTGTAAAAGTTGATAAAATGAAATGGTTATTAATACAAATTAAAATACAAAGTTTAAAAATGATATCTGAAGATAAAAATCAGTATAAAAAATTGCAGCTTTAGCTAATAGAAAATAAAAAATCAAATATCCCTGCAGGCCAGGGGTGAAATAGTAGAAGAAAGTAGGATTTTATTCATGTACAAATTTCCCTAGAGTAAAATTTGAGTTGATAATATCTCTCATTTGAAGAAAACTTGCTTAAAAAGCATCACGTGGCTTGTACCATCAGTTGTTAATGGTGATGTATTATTTTATTATGCATAGGAAATGAAGTTAGGGAGAGAATGACTTAAATCGTTTTTGGGGCAAACTTTGTGGTAATTTCGCATAGGGAGTAGGTACATATTTTACAAGTGTCACTTTCTAATGCTGGCAACAGAAAGAGCAAGAAGAAAATATGAAGTATCATTATTTGGAAAGATACAAAGTTTTAAACTTTTCTAGTAGCCCAAAGCAACCTCTAGTGGAGTTCAATTGTGAAGCTGGCATACTCCTTTGGTGGAATGTTGGTCTCCGACTCTTATGGGACACTCGCTCTCATTGGACACATATTAAACACTCTGGGACAAGTGTCAACACACCACAAGGCGTGTCCTATTCTTTTATATATACATATTTTAAATTTTCAATACACGAGGGACATTCCCTGACATGGATCAGTGACCCTTGCCCAGTGAACTTTAATCTACGATTTTCTTTTTGAAATAACATAAGACTGCCACACTCCCTTCCTCTTGCACACTTAAGTCAATCTTCATTCCACTTGGTGCTGCATCTTGGGAAACTTTGTTCTTAGTATTGGGTTGAAGTGAAGTGGCTATTGTTCCATTCTCCTGGAAGATCAATTATTTTTGAAGTTTGATGTTGAATTTAATTTTACATGCTTTGGCGGCTCCTGAATTTTCTGTGCGAAATATCTGAGTATTGCTGTTCTTTTCCTGTGTTGAAGCTGGAGTGGACTTGGAAATATGGCTTCCACAGAGGCTATGCGTCTCTTTGTTAAAATATTGGAGGTCTGTTTGAAGTTAGTTCTATTATATCTTATTACAATGTCACTTAATAAAACCATAACATCCCAGGGGTGTCATTTCTCTGGACAGGAAGAAGATCCAGGATGGTATTCAAGAGCATCGCACTTTGTCTCAGAGCCCGTGGTAGATGTTGAAATGCATGTGCGTTTGCCTTTAGATAAAATTCCACAACCTCTCTGTTCTTCTTTTATTGTTCTTAATTTTCTCAAGAGACTGTAATATTTCTTCAGTTATGTTGATGAATTTTGTCACCAAGAAAATTTCGTGTAAGCAAGTCAAACCTGCTGTCGTGAATGGATTTTGTTGCAAATAATAAATCTTAACGACATAGATTTAGACATGCTAATCTGTCACTGCTTTAGCTAGATGTGATCAAATAAGAAGTAAGCTGGATTTCTCGGTTTACTTGTGCGAATAATTACTTCTCTTTTACTTATTAATTTTAGAAATTTCAGGTTTCAAAAGTTAATGTAGTCTGGTCTCTTAAGGCAGGTGTAGGAGAAGACACTGTTTGGATAACAAATGATTTCTTGCATTCTAGATGAGAAAACATAGTAGAGATCACCATTGTACATGGCATTATGCTATTGAAAAGTGCATATTTTTTTTCTTATTTCACATGCTAGCTTACTTGGTATACTCTTGGTGTTTTGCAATTTTAAATTATCTGTGGATGAAAGATCATCAATATCTATCTTGTTTCTCTTGATGCTTAACCCCACATCCCCGGGAAATTGTAGGAGAAGACCATTGTTTAGGAAAAACTTCCCTTCTTTCATATAAAAAGAGAAGATTAAGTAGTGGAGAGGGCACCATTTGTACATGTTGTATGCATAATGAAAGGCACATATTTAGCTTATTTTATTGGCTTCCTTGTTTATTTTACCCTTGGAGTGTTACAGTTTTAGTTTCTCTTTGGTTGAAAAATGAATAATCTGTATGCCTATCTTGTATCATTTGACACTTAACCCCACATTCTCATGCAAGTATGAATATTATTTTAGAGGCATGTAGACAATTCTGTCTGAATTCATTGTGTTCTTTCTAATGTTAAAGCTTGTTCCTGGATCACCAATTGATTTTGTTTTGTTCAAATTTAGATTATTATACCATAAGAATAATAAATTTATAAGGCAATCAGCTTCAACCCTCCCTTTTTAAAAAAATAAAAATAAATAAATAAATAATTAAAACAAAAACGCAAATCATCTTGAGATAGTTCTTGGCTGTTTTTTTCAAGTTGACCAAAATTATGCAACGTGGCCTATTAAAATAAAAGAGTAATTTGGCACTTGATTTCTTCTCTTGAAGGAATATTAAAGATGTTATTATGGAGGTGCAGTAGGTAGCATATATGTTATTGCATATTACATTTTCTTGTAAGTTGATGAGCAAGGCAAGATTTTATCAGAACAAGGAGGAAAGTAAGACAAATTTTAAGGACGTCCTGGATGGTTATGGTAAATGACTCTGGTGCATCAACTTTTAAATTCCAATTGATTTAAAGGTTAAACCAAGAGATACATATGTGAACTTCCCTGCTGTATATTAGTTTTGATCTTAGGTTGGATGCATTGTTGTACAGTTACCTCTATTCAATGTTTGTGCACCAACAGCATTTTCAATTTTACTCCCTCGATAATAATTGGATTAGTAAAGACTTGAGGCATTTGTTCATGCGTAAGATATAGCTATATTCTAATGATATTCAGTTGGTTACGGTGATATTAATTTTTAGTCATTTGTCAGAGGTGAGGATATTCGTCTTGGGTACAAGGTTTTTTCCTTTTCTCACTGTGATAATCTTTGAGTGTGAAAGTCTCAAAAGAGATCCAAATTTTTAAACAAATAAATGTTTTCCTGTATCTTCATAATTATAGCAAATACTTATTTTGCTACTATCATTATTCACTAATTTCAGCAAAAGTGTTTTAAGAATTTGTTAACTAACAGGGAAAAAATGTTTTTTCTTTAACAAAAAATCTGTATAAAAGAGGTCAATAAAATAGTTCATTGGGGGAAGAAAAAGGGCAGTGGTAATTTAGGTTGTACTCCTCTCATACAATTACACTGGCTTGTGGTCCATTCCTTATAGCATGTTCCTTTATCGGTAACAAGAACATTATAAAGAGACATGATCTTTATATCTCTACTTTTCTCAAATTATTTTTTTAGACTGGTGAATGTAATATTACAATGATTGAGTGAAGTGTTTGGTGATTTAAGATCCTAAACCACATCTGAGTATTGCAATTAGACAAGGGTATTTTATTGGTACTGTCTGAAACATATTCACGGAGGAAATGGCATTGGGTGATGGAGGTGTTTTTACTTCGAAATATTTAGGTTGACTGTTTTAATTTCTTCCAACTTCTAGTGGGGAATCCGAATTTCTTCATATTCCTTAAGAAGTAACTGCTAGTTTTATCGTTATTAGCTAATCATATTGCACAGATGTGTGTGAAATGAATCTTGAAAAGGGTTCATTGAACATCAATACTTCCTATTATTTATCTTCCAATGAACTTTGAATAAAGAGATGTTCTAATGTAATGGACAGGATTAATGTCTGTATGTTAAATAATAAATAGCATGCTCCCACTATTAGGAGTCTTAGATAGTATTTTAAAAGACAACTATTGAGACTTTGCATATTAAGTTATGGTTATGGTTGCTTGAGAGGTATTATCCTTCTCTTGACAACTCTGTATCTCTTTTGTCTGGTGAGTTTCCTAGCTCTGAACCCCTTTGTTTTCCTTTGAGTGGTGATAACTGTATCCCTTGGGGTACACTACCTAGGTGATGAGCTATTTAACCTTCATTCAATATATTTCCTTCAATCTTCTTAGCCCAGTGTCAAGTTAGATCTCTTGGCAAATGTTTTTCTGATCCACATATTTTTTTTTGGCACATTGGTGTTTCAAGATGGAGGTTGTTCGTGAAATTTGCAATAGACTTGTGCGTCTTCTTTTTAGATGTTATGTGAACCAGAAGAGTGTGAAAAAGAAAAGATAAACTGGAGCTACATAGAATTTGTTGATAATCAAGATGTGCTCGATCTGATTGAGAAGAAACTTGTTGAAATAATTGCATTTCTCGATGAAGCTTATATATTTCCAAAATCTACTAATGAGACATTTGCTCAGACCTTTGCAAAAAGAACGATTGATCAAGCCCTAGCTGTCATACACCAATTTTACAATATCTCACTATGCTAGGGAGGAAACTTATCAGACATATCTATTCCTGGATAAGAACAAAGATTATGAGCCGACAGAACATCAAGAAATTGAAATTTCTTCAATATTAGTATTAACAGAAATTTTTGAGCATTTTCCTCCCGATTGATTGATTTTTTCTTCAAGAAAACTCGAGGACAAGTTTTATTCAAGTAAAGGGGATTGATGTTGTACACAACCGTGATTAGTAGTTTCCTACTACAATTGTGATTTAACTTTTCTAGTTATAATATGTTTTATCTTTTTATTCTTAATTCTTATTTAGAATATGATTTCTTTTATTTATTGATCCTATAAATACAAAGGCATTGTACAATTTTAAAGAATCATTCATAAATCAATACAAAATAAGATTATTCCAATATAATTCAATTCTTATTGTAAGAATTTCATAACACTTCCGCACCATACATGATTGTGTGTTTGACTTACTCCGATATGCCATGTTACTTTCACTCACATCATCTTCACCCTACATCTCATCTTTTCTTTTTTAGGAACAAAAGAAACTTACTTTGGTTCTTTAAATAAAGCATCAAGGTGCTTCATCTGCATCTTTTGAGCTACGAAAGAAAAAGTGACTTAAGGCTAATGAGTTGAATAGTAGATATCATTCTTTCACTTCTTCTGCATTATTTCCAGCATCGGCATTTGAATCTTCTTTTTGTCAATTCATCTGTTGGTTCAGCACAATCCCAAAGTTGAGCCGGTCGCTGAGAATGGGCACCCCAAGTCTATGCCTGCTGAAAATGGTAACCTTTCAGAAACTCAGGATAAAGATGTTGTATCTGAAGGCCTTGGCGTAGTTAGTATCTATGACCAGTGGGTTGCACCCCCAGTGTCTGGCATACTTCCAAAAGCTCGATATGAGGTATTGGTCTTTAATTATTTTCGTTTTTCCTTATTATATTCTGTTTCTTGTTTGTTGTATTTTTCAGTTTCTAAAAAAGGTTGATTACATGTGACAGCATGGAGCTGCTGTTTTTGATGATAAGATGTATATATTTGGTGGAAACCACAATGGGCGTTACCTAAACGATCTCCAGGTATTTGAATTATGATTGTTGTGTATATGTCACTTGTGCTTGTGGTAAGTATCATAGTATGTAGACTGTCATTCATCAGATAAGGTCGTGTCTCCACCTCTGGTACATGTCACATAAGTATTTATCACAACCCACTCCTTGGTTGAGTCCTACCCTACGTTTGAAGTCCAGCAAGGATACTTTACCATGCTCAAACCAACTAGTTTCATTCCACTAGCAGCATTTTGTGTATATAAACTCACATGAATTTCCCAAATGATATTTATCAATATATCCAACTCAAAAATACAACTCATAATTGACTTTGACAATGTTAATTAAAGTGCCACTCAACTTGCTTGTTGCAAAAACTAGCAAAAGAATTAGTATCAACTTAAACCAACAAGATTTTGCCGCCTAAGATCCACATTGAGACATATAAGACTTGTTGAACTCATTATCCTGAAATGTATGAAAGATATATGCTGCTTGAGTCAAATGAGATTACCTGGTTGCAACAGCCTGGACAATACACTTATTTATACGAAGCGTGTGTTTGATTCCCATTTTTTCCTCATTATAATGAAAAATATGACTGTTGCAATTCAAAAAAGCAACTCCAACGGTCATATTTCTCATTATAATGAGGAAAAAAATGAGGATCAAACGGAGCCGTTCATCTATGCAATTTATACCCATGACATGATCTTAAGGTACAATATTGAGGGCGTACAAGTGATGCAGATAATTAAGGGGAATATTCAATTGCAAAAATCTATTTCCAAATATGGACACAGAGAAATCAAGTGTAACAAGCTGGCATTCTCAGTTTCAAGTACAAAAAGTTTAACAGGACTGACACTGCAAATGAGCTCCATTCTCTATATCACTTCATTGACTAACTCAAACTGTAAGAATTTGCCCCTAACTGCTTATGGGCATAAAAGCAGCCACAATGATTGCCTCAAGTGCTGATGAGCGCAAATACGATGCCTGCAGAAGTTGCCCCAACAAATGATGTGCATAATAACATCCATATTAACTATCCATTTAATAACAAAGTTACATGGTCCCGTTAAATCCCCCCATCTCATTTCTTTTCTTAAGCATATACCACTTAAAATTAAGTTATAATTAAGCCTGTGTTTGACCCATGTTTACAAAAGGTTTTCTTTTTTCACACATTTTGGGGGACTCACAAGTGCAATTTGCTTTGTGAAATTGAAGATCCTATTTAAACATCACCCAACGTTACAGAATGTCACAGCAACAGTGCTGACTGTAACTTTAAGTTCTTAAGTTGTTTTCTTTGGGGGCCCTATGTTCTTACTTGGTATCCTATGTTCTCCCGTGCTGACATTGTTGGTGTTGACAATCTCATTTGCTATACTGACTAGTCTATGCTTTACTTAATTCTATATTTCTTCTCTTTTAGCTTGCTGGAGACAGCAGTTTGTAATTATTTTCCTTCGTGGATGCATGAAGGTTTTGGATTTGAGAAGTTGGACGTGGGCCAAGGTGAACATTCAATTAGGGAATGAGGGCCCTGTAACTCCCTGTGCTGGACATTCCTTGGTTAGTTTAAGTGCTAGGTTATCGGATGAAAAGTGTCGTGATTGCCATAACTACTTTCTACATTATAATAATTACACAATCAAGAGTTTCATGGAAATTCTAAATATATGCTTTGTAACGATCACTTATTTGTCTTATCTTTTTGTCCTGTAGATACCATGGGGTGGAAGTAAACTTCTTTCTATAGCTGGACATTCAAAGAATCCTCCTGAAACTTTACAAGGTTCAAGTTGTACCTCATAAAAATGTTATGTAAAGATTTAGTTTAAAAATTCTTCAAAACGTTATTTTGAATTTGCATTATATTGAAAGTGTGAAGAGAGTCTCTACGTTGATGCTATTGTATTTCAGAAGCGAAATCTGAAATGATACATAAGAATGGCTTTTATGTCTATTTCATAGCGTAGACATATAGAGAATTCTTGTTGTTGTGCTGGATTTTATTAGTTGGAGGTGAACAGCAATATGCTATTATTTTTTCTAGATTCTGTTTGCTATTACTCTTTAGTTGTTGACAGCATTGGATCATCTTTGATGTCAATAAGTTTCTGAGGCAGAACTACTATGGAATTTTTACTTTCTTTAAATTATTTTTCTGATAATTCTCAGTGCCTTACTAATTTATAATAACAGTGAAGGAGTTTGATCTACAAACTTGTACATGGTCAACCTTGAAGACTTATGGAAAGCCTCCGGTAAATATTTGATAATTCTTCTATCGATCTTTAATATTTCTTGCTTTGAGATTTGAGTTTAGACTTCATTCTCTTTAAATTTCTTTTAGATTGAAACATTTTATGATGTGACCATGGAACTATTCTCTTGTAATAGCTTACAACTTCTTCCGAGCAGACTATCCTAATTCCTAAGATATCAGATTGAAAAATTTGAAATCTAACACTAATTTAAAATTTGAATCAACCAAGAAACTTCCAGTCAGTCAGTTATCTGATTGTGCTTTTATATATTGAAAATTATTTTAAAAAGTTGTTCTTATATACTTCAGCTCAATGAAAAAAGTTTATTCGGACTTTTTGATGGAAAATTTTCTCATATATGCTTATGTCTTTTAGGTTTCTCGTGGAGGGCAATCAGTGACCCTTGTAGGATCAACCCTAGTCATATTTGGTGGACAAGATGCAAAGAGGTCTCATTTGAATGACCTGCATATTTTGGACTTAGAGACCATGACCTGGGATGAAATGGACACGTTGTAAGATTTTATTTTATTCTTTTAATTTTCTTGCAGGAAATTTGAGAATGACAGTCCATTGGTTTGCATACTTTTATATTCATTTTGACACAATTGATGGATGTTGAGGAACTAACCAAACCACTGAGCAACTAATTTATCTGGATAGTTTCATAATCCCCTTTTTACCCATCAAACATGTTCAATCTGAGGTGTGTATTCCTGTGTTAATAAAACGGTGTGCATGCTTACCGTGGATGCACGTTGGTCCTGGAAAAGCAATGTACAGTAGTAAATTGATACTTTTGAAAAATTCTTCTCATTTGACCAGTAAGAGTTTGGTGTGAATATATTCCTCCATACAAAAATTTCATGTATGTCTTAGTTCTTGATAATCTTCAAAATTGTTGTAGGGGAGTGTTACCTTCTCCAAGGTCTGATCATGCCGCTGCAGTACACGCAGAGCGCTACCTTCTTATCTTTGGTGGGGGTTCACATGCAACTTGCTTCAATGATCTGCATGTTTTTGATTTGCAAACTGTGAGATAAAATTCCATTCCATTGCTAGCTTGCTCATAATCCATTAACTTCACACACTTTTTGAATGTAAAATTTTCATTTTATATTTCTGTCATGTTCTGATCCTATAGATGGAATGGTCTAGACCTATACAGCAGGGTGAGATACCAAGTCCTCGTGCTGGCCATGCTAGTTTGACAATTGGAGAAAATTGGTTCATTGTTGGTGGTGGTGACAATAAGAGTGGTATGTTTGATACCCTGTTTTTTTTTTTTTGAAGTAGAGAATAATGTGCTTCTTGCCCAATCGTCTTGTTTCTTACTCATTTACTCTTGTACAGGAGTCTCAGAAACTGTTGTCCTCAACATGTCCACATTGGTTTGGTCTGTTGTAACAAGTTTCCAAAGGGGTGCTCCTCTTGCTAGTGAGGTATTTGATGTAGAAAAATTAATCTTTGACACAAACTGTTGAATTTTATACTGAACATGATGTGCGAGTGGTCAATTCATGCATAATGGTCAGATGTATTTGTATATGAAACCATGTTGTCACCAGTGTACAAGGAAGATTATCCTGTGTTTTTTTGTACGTAACTGCCAGTCAATAACAACCCATGAAGTAGATATACCTTTTGTATTAATATAGGGCTCAAGTTTGGTCCTGAGTTCCTTCAGTGGTGAAGATATCCTGGTTTCATTTGGAGGATATAATGGGCGGTACAACAACGAGGTCGGTGCCACCCTCTGATGTTCTTTGGTTTTTGTTTATAAAGGGTCTCCATTGTTAATTTCTTCAGCATGGCTTTACTTTCTTCTAATAGGTCAATATACTTAAACCAAGTCATAAATCAACTCTGCAATCAAAGCTGATGGAGACACCAGTGCCTGATAGTGTAGCAGCTGTTCAAAATGCTACAAATGCTACCAGAGACGTGGAGTCTGAACTTGAGACAGACCAAGAAGGAAAAATAAGAGAAATTGTTATGGACAATGCTGATTTGGAGCCAATGGTATGTGTCATTGCAAGATTATTCACTAGGATCTATTGCTAAGGTTGTACCGTTATTTTTTATTATCCTTGTTATCATGTTAAGCACATACATGATATTCACAATTACCTCCTCTTGAGTGGAACTGAACTGATGGTACACTTCGATTATAAGTACCCTTGTTTTTTTTTTTTTTAAGTTCAGGTTATAAACAATCTATGGACAAATCCAGAGTCTCCAATAACTGTTACTCATAATTTTGGAGTTGATACAGAGTCTAGAGATGATTATGCATAATTTCATTAAAATTTTGATTATTTTATAATTTTCTCCTCTTCAAATTATTAATTTCTATAATGTGGTGAAGCATGCTGAATGGGTAAATTTTTTCTTTGTATCGAATAGACGTTACTTGCAGTTTCTTTTACTATTTCTGTTATCTATATATTTTGATGAATTAAGGCAAATCAGCTTTTCTTTTTTCATCCTATTTATGTTGCTTATTATGGTAATAATTTCCATTGGGAATTAACGCATTCATTCATTCCTCTTGGTTAGTTGCAAAAGCTGTGAAGTACTCCGTGTCCCTCAAAAAATGCCTGGTCCAATTGACTTTTCTTTAGAATGCAGTTTACTTAATCTTACTATTTAACGCAAACTATTAAGTTCTGTATAGAATAAACTAGTTTTAAGGTTTTATTATATTAATAAAAGACTAAACAAATGAACATAATATGATGATTTAAAAGATTGACAGCCCGATTTTCTACTATAGCAAAGGATAACAGTGGGAAGGTGGGAGTGTGTATGCCCTCTCCTTGCTGCAGAAACCCCTATATTGAAGAAATTTAACTCGCATTTCTCTTTGTAACCCAGATCAAAAACGTTGGAGAGACCCATGATCATCTCTTAGCCACCCTCAAGGCAGAAAAGGAAGAACTAGAATTATCTCTCAATAAGGAGAAAATGCAAACCCTTGAGCTAAAGCAAGAGTTAATGGAAGCAGAGACTTGCAACACAGACCTATACAAGGTAAAGTCTCCTTTTATTTCCTTGATTTGTTGTCCTGGTGAAGTGTGGGCTTGATTAATCCCAACTGAACATAGACAAGAATTGAGTCAATTTGATTTGAAATATCCTGTATAATAACAAGTTCAACTCCTCAAGCAGTGCATCTTTACTAATGTGGTGAAATTTGGTATCATTACACATAATATTGAGATTATAGAAGGTTATATAAGCAACTGTTAGTCTCTTCTAGGAAACTCCCTATTGTGTCTATGAGAATGACAACCTCTATTGTTCTATCTGGTCATAATTCTAGGGTCAATTACAACCTAAATATTTACAACATCTTTATAAATATAGGGCAAAATACATTTAAGGAAATGTACAATATTAATACAAAATCACGAGAATGGAATTTCCGAGCATTAATTATGATAACACTCCCCCCTCAATTTGGCACAAAAATGTTTTACGTGTCCTACTTTCTTAGAATAGACTGAAATCCTACAAGGATATACTTAAGTTTATTTCTAGAAGCAATACAAGGAATATAAATCTTACCACTTCATATCTTCTCTCTAATAGAGTGTTGGTCAATCTCCACTCATTTAGTTCAATAATGATGGACATAATTGTGTGCAATAATTATGGCACTAAATGCATAGACAATATTTAGTCTAGAACAAGAGATATAATCATCCTTCCGACAAGTAGGCGATGCTTCTCTCAGTTAGTTTTAGGGTCTCTACAATATCTCCCAACTTGTTATTAGCTTTCAGTAAAACTATCTACAATTTGAAATCCTAGCATAATCGTTTCCATCAAGTGAAGGGTATATATATATATATATTTTTGTATAAGCAACAGACTACCAATTCTTTATAAGCCTTTGACCTCAATTTCACTGGACAAATGTTGCCATATCCTGTCAATTTCTTCTTGGTTATTACTGGTTACAATGATGTCATCCGAGTGAACAATTAGAGAGGATAGCTTTTTCCTCATTGTATAGACTTAAAAAAATGGAGATGTGTACACATTTGAATTTCCAATTCTTTAGATGACAGATTTAATGGATGAGGATCAGCAGGCATAATATGCTAGGGTGTTGGAACATGGGGTTCAATAATGAAGGATTCTTGTATGAGAGGCTCGGGTAGAATGCGAGACTCGTTCATTTGGTGATGATGATAATGAATTTTCAGATTCATTTGAGAGCAATGACTCATTTAATCTGGGTAACACATATTGAGCATCCATGTGTTTGTTTGAATTCTCCTCTTCAAGATAGATATGTGAGATATATGGTTGATATTTAACAAGGATGACATCCTTAGTATCATAAAATTCTATTGTAGGAGGATGAAAACATTTGTGCTATTTTTTAATTGGTAACCAAGGAACACATATGTAAGAACTCAAGGCTCAAGTTCTGATCTATTTTCACATAAAGAAATGCAGCTAATAATGAATTTATAGAGATTGCAAAGGGATATAGACAGATGTTAGCCTATTCTATGAAACTTTCTATCCTGTAGCCTAATTTTTGGGTCAATGATATCCTCTACTTATTTAGTCTGAGGATAATTCTCAGGTCAAGGATCACCGACATGTTGACAGATTACTACAATTAAGGGCAGAAGATAATAGAAAGATGTATAATTAATCTTCTGTGTGGGTTTTAGTTTATCACCATGTTTGATACCCATTCTTCTAAAAATACATTTTTCCCTCTCTTATTTTCAACTACACATTTTACAATAAAATAATATTACACGCAAATTCAAAACTTTTTCTTATTTTTTAACTACATATTTTCCTTCAAATTACTATTTAAAATGCATTATTGGGAGAATAATGTGCATCAAACAGGGCCAATATAGTATTTGATTTTGGCATAATTTCAACTGCACTGTCCTATGATGCACAAACACGAAATGTAGCCGACACATTAATTAAAATCTTTCAAATTCTTCATTTATATAGTATAAATTTAATTTTATACTTGTTATTAGTTTTTCTCGTTGAAATCTTTTAAATATGAGTATCAATTTATTATTTAATAATAATATTTTTAATTTAAAAATATATAATATTTTTTATGAAGAAAGAAGAATGACTATGGTTGAGTGTCGGTTTCCGACACGAGCATGGACACGCTACTCTAGTTGAAGTATCCGTGCAACATTGACACTGATTTAATCTTGTTTGTGATTTAGGTGATTGTAATTGATTGCTATAATTAATATTATATAGGCAAAACATATACATTTATGTCATGAAATTTCTCTTGGAGTCCCATTCAAGTTTCCTAAAAGCGATAAAGGTTGCTCTCAATTGTGCAAGAGCTCTATACCTATAATGGTACAGTAGCATCTTACTAATTAAATAGCTTTACTTGTTTTTAAAACTAAATATGCAGTTTTTAGTTGTGTATTATGCTCCCGTTTGCCCATTATTCCACATTATAATGAGAGTAGTAATTTTTTGGAAAATGTGTAGTTAAAAAATGAATTTTTTATGGATTTACGTTTAATATTATTTTATTGGAGAATGTGTGGTTGGGAAGGATAGAGAAAAAAAATGAATAATAAATTAATGGGGGCCAAACGGGGGCTATATATGCTGTAACTTTAAATGTCATTTTCTTTCCTAAACAAAAATTGCTTGTTTAGACCATTGTGATTATTTTGATTAGAAAGCAAACATAATTTTGCAGGAACTCCAATCTGTGCGAGGCCAACTTGCTGCTGAACAGTCCAGATGTTTTAAACTTGAGGTATCTTTCATTGCAGAATTTTGTGCTGATTTGCCATTTGCATGCACATATAATTTCTTGGTAAACTTTGGCAGTCGAGTGTGGAAAAGAAAAATGAATTTACTCGACTAATAACCTCATAAATCAATGAGTGAAAAGTTGAAACCGCGATTTGTGCGTTTAGCTTTCCAATATCATGGACCAAGGCTTGTGATTAGAATAATGAATGTGCTGTTGACTGTTGTGATGGAAAATCACTAAGGTGCTTGTTCTTTAATTACTAGAGGCTCGGGGTTTACCAAACGTTGCATACTTCCATTTTCCGAACAAAAATATGGCTTGGTCAAGTTGTCTATTTTTTACTGCTAATTCTCACTGCTTGAAATTACAGGTCGATGTTGCAGAGTTTCGACAGAAGTTGCAAATGTTGGACACATTACAAAAGGAACTTGAACTCCTTCGGCGCCAGAAGGCTGCCTCCGAAGAAGCTGCTTTAAGTGGCAAACAAAAGCGGAATGGAGGAGGCGGCATGTTGGGGTGGCTTGCTGGTACGCCTCCCACCCAAAACGTGAACGATGCATGATATTGATATGGGTTTCAATAGTCAGTTTTCCAAAAATTACATTTTTTTAATTGATGATTTCTTTTTAGAAATCTAATAAGACCATATAAAGTTTCTTAGATGGAGAAAATATATTCATGTGTGTAATAGTTTTGAGTGGAAAGGTTGATATTAATTTTTTATTATAAATATTAAAGGGTGTCTGTTGTAGAAATATTTGTGTTGACAATTTAACAATATTACAATCTAATGAACAAAACCATTTTTATCCATTCTTTTGAATTTTCTACTGAATTTCTAAGAAATAATATATTAATTTTAACCAAAGAAAATCTTGAAAACTCGAGAATTGTGTTACTGCTCGAGAAAATCATATGTTCGATTTACTAAATAAAAACCCAAAAGTGTTCATCAAATTCATAATGCGTTCTGTAACAAAATTAAGCAATCGGTATTCTAGCATATTTTGATAAAGAAATTATTTAATTTTTTTTCATCTCCACCTAACGTCCTGCTTTGTAGATATGTCGTCCATCGGAATATGATGTGTAGTTTTAAAATCAGAATTGTATATATAGCATGTTCGGCTAAATTTAAAAAGTGCTTTAGCCCCCATTTGTTCCCATTATTACACATTGAGAGGAATATTAATTTTTTAGAGAATGTGTGGTTAAAAAAGAAGGAAAAATTATTGAGTTTACGTTTAATATTATTTTTATTGGAGAACGTATGGCTAATAAGAAGAGAAATAAATGAATTATAATTTAATAAACGGTGAATTAACTTTTCTAACAATTACATCACAGCTACACATGCTCGGTCAAGCCATGCCACTTGTAGATGAAACCTCGAACTCAATTTTCAATCTCTTTCAAAACTCCGGAAAATAAAGCGAAAAAAGTAAAAAGTCAACCTAAATTCAAAGAAATTGGAAGTTTAACGTGCTCTTTAAACTTTTAAAGCCACAAAATGTGCCGATCTTTGGTCATCCAAAACCTAATCCACCACCCCAATAATGGTCAACGCTTCATGCATTAGTATATTAGCATAATTGTACATAAAAAAAATGTATATAATGAGTTACATAAGACGATGTGAAGGAAAAATATTGGATTAAAAAAATTGATTGTGATTTAAACTGACAAATTGTAGAATGTCACGTGACATTATGTAAGTTTTGATGTACATGTGGTAAGGTTCGTACACGAAAGAAAACTCGCCTCACTAAATTAATATGCATAAGGAAGAATCCAAGTGGTTTTTTTTTTTCCAATCTCCGTTGGTTCCTTTACAGGGATTTCTGCCATGTTTAAGCCTTCAAAAAATATAATTTCTCATTTCTAAAAAAGTAAAAATCTAAGCATATATGATATTCCAGCTCTAAAGCAGATTTAAGCAAAGTTTTCTTGCAGCTCTTCGGGTTCGGTGTGATCCACTCTCACTTATTTTCCTAAACTTACATTTTCGTGCATTTCATTTCCAGCTTAATCACACGCTCATCAGAGTTCGAGAACTAAAGAGTCAAGACCATTCGATCTCTTAGCTTCTTGATTCAGTGATTTCGATTTTAGTTATTTAGTTCCTACCAAGAGAAGAAAAAGATTCAATATCAAGTTAAGTTTTACCTATTTATAGTTATTTTCGTATTGAAATCATAGTCAGTATCCAAAGGTAATGAATATGGGGAAATCATGCTTCCCCAGGTGCAGACTAGGGAGAATTATGGGTTGGATTCAAATTATATTGGGAATGCTTGTTATAATTGTGAGTCTATCAAGTTTATCTAGATTCTATTCTGCTGGTTTTTTCTTGCACAATGAGGATATGTGCCGCCATTTTTATGGTTTCAAGGATGTTTTCGAGGGAATTGATGTTAGAGCGTTAACAGCTCGGGTCGAGGAGGTGCTTAACAAGATGGAGAAACTGCAGGACAAGCTCGAATCGACTGTGCAACAGATGGAGAAGAACAAAGAAGACTTACACAAAAGCAGTATTTCGAGATTCGAGTACAAGAAGTTTTTGGAGGACGAGGTAATTAGGCCACTCTATAGTGCCCATATCGCTCTTAGGCAAATTCGTTTGCCAAGAATCGAAAATGGAACGCTTGTTGAAGATCCCTTGATTAATAATTTCGTGATTGAGGAGATTCGGAAGTATATATCGCCTAAAGAGAACAGAGTTGGGAAGATCAATATATATGGAACGGGGAAGATATACAGCACGATAGGGCACGCATGTGTGTCAATGAAGAAGGAATTGGAAGAGTATATGGAGTATGACATTGGTTCTTATTGTAAAGATGATTGGAATTTAGCACAAAAGCTTATGATTCATGGGTGTGATCCATTGCCCCGAAGGCGATGTTTAACTCGAGCGTCTAAGCTCTACTTGAAGCCTTATTCGATTAACGAGTCCCTTTGGAGAATCCCTGATGGTAGAAATGTTAGGTGGAGCAACTATCAATGCCGGAATTTTGAGTGCCTAGCTAGCAAGAACCCGAGGCGCGGCTATTCCAAATGCACCGGGTGTTTTGAAATGGAAAAGGAGAAGCTTAAATGGGTTACCAACACCTCACTTCCCATAGATTGTCTGATAAAAGATGTTTTGGCTATTAAACCAGGGGAGATAAGAATAGGACTCGACTTCGGTGTTGGTACAGGAACTTTTGCTGCACGAATGAGAGAGCACGACGTCACAATTGTATCGACTGCTCTCAATCTCGGGGCTCCTTTCAATGAAATGATTGCACTTAGAGGTCTGATTCCTTTGTACGTGACACTGAATCAACGGCTGCCATTTTTTGACAACACATTGGACTTGATCCACACTGCCGGATTCATGGATGGCTGGATTGATTTACAACTCTTGGATTTCATTCTTTTCGACTGGGATCGAATCTTAAGGCCTGGAGGATTGCTTTGGATCGACCGGTTCTTTTGTCAAAGGAAAGACTTGGATGACTACATGTATATGTTTTTGCAATTCAGATACAGAAAACACAAATGGTCCATTGCTCCAAAATCTAACGATCAAGTTTATCTATCTGCTTTGCTAGAGAAACCGCCGAGATCTTTGTGACGATACCTGTTGATCAAATCCCGATCGTTTATCATGAATCATCGAAAACCCGTTCTCTATATGTTTCTTTGATTTCATTGTATGGTATCAAAGATAACAGTATGTCTATGCTGAACGAAAAATAGATGATTTTTGTTTAGTGATCATTGAAATAATGAATAAAATACATGTTGATTTGTATTCTTTCCTACTGGACGATATTGATGAAGAAAAATAAATTAAAAAATTGTTTATTGTATTGTCTCGACTAGTATTACTTATCAAACACGACTTTTAGTGCAAACAATCTGAATTTCCGCAATTTTGAACCCAAAAGTACATGATGTTTCCTTAACACGAAAATACGTGCAATTTTTTTTCTCCCTAATGAAACACCACCTCCATTAGGCAAGAACTAAGGAGCAAAACAGTACCTCTACCGACTTCATTTTTTTTTAATGGATCCGTTGGATAGTCCAAGATAGGGCAATTGATGTAGCGCGAAAGCGATAATTACGTTCATTTATAAAGAAGACCGTAAAATAGTCTTTTATTCTGTGCAATAATTCCGAATATTCGTTTTGATAAAAAAAAAAAAAATCATTGATTCGTGCCCGAATACTAATTTCAATTAAAAAGATGGAGAAAATCTCAACAATTAATATTTTATATTTATTCAAAAATCACATCCTTGCCATTAAATCTCCCCCATATTTATAACAACTAAAGAAACTATTTAATGATTAAATCTAATTAATCACTAATCATATTTAACAACTAACATCTAGAAAATAACAAAAAATAAAAATAAAAATCAAAGTCCTCATCGGAATTGAATTCCGAATGTATTCAATAAAAAAAAAAGCACTAACTAAAAAAAAAAAAAATTAAAAACTCAATTTTCACCATTCTTCTCTGATTGACGAATATTCGTCCACGAATCTTACAATATGTTTTTATCCAATTTCTCTTAATGACAGATATTTTACGTTGTAAGTTTGCACGACACACAATAGAAAACTTTTCGAATGAAGGTTAAACTATAGCAGGCATCTCAATATCATATAAATCCATATATTCTTCAATTTCTTTATCGAAGATTGGGAATCCATCTTAATTGTCATTACCAAATTTCACATATTCATCAATTTTTTCGTCAAAGATGGGATAACATTCGTAATTGGAATCCAAAGATTCTTTAACTTCTTTGTTAAAATTGGCAGACTATCATAGTCCTCGTCCAAATCTATGTCCATCGATTTCTTTTCATCCAAAGAAACGAAAATGTTATCATCATGCATCATAACTTTTGTTATTGAATTCACAAACACTATCAAGAACGATCTATGCTCTAATTCCAACTGATGTAGGGTGGCGAAACTGAATAAATAATGAAACGAATGCGCTATCGAAATTCTGTTGAATCCAAATGGATACCGAAACTCAATAACCTTCTAGTTTTTGTATATTCTTAAAAATACCACGAATCTAGGTATCAAAATCTTTGATTCATGCACAAAAAGAAAAAGGAATTTGGACACACTAATGTTGAGTATCAAATACAGAGAATTTATGAAAAGTGGAGAAAATTTCAACAATTAATATTTTATATCTATTCCAAAATCACATTCTTCCATGAAATCTACAACCCTTACTTACAATTAAAAAATCTAATTAATGATTAACTCTAACTAATGACTAATCATAACTAACAACTAACCTCTAGAAAATAACAAAAATTCAAAGTTCTAATGGAGTTGAATTTCAAATTTTTTCAATAAAAAAAATGCTAACTGAATTAAAAACTCAATTTTCATCAATAATGAAGACCAATCCCGTCTGATTGAGGATTGGGTTGACCACCCTCATTGATCATGGAATATGACTAGGCATTGATAGGACTTGTGATTGGGTCCATTGTATTTCGAACCTCGGTTTTGGACATCGGAAAATGTGTAATGACACTTATATATAAATCTGCTACTTGATTTAAGAGTTGACTGGCTATTGTGGAAATGAGTTAAAAATAAATAAATAAAAAAATAGATTTGGAAATAACACATCACTTGGGTTAATTTGACTGAAATTACATTATTATTATTATTTTCAGTAAAGACATACTGTTTGGGCTTGGGCTAGTCACAAGTTTAGAAATATTAATTGGGTCCGTATGATCTATCGCTTGGGTTTGGCCACTACGTGGTATATATAAAGTGAAATTACACCTACTCTTTTTCAACTTCCAACTTCAAAAGGCAAGTTTAAGAATTGTGTATACAAAAATCAGGTCAAAATTTATTTTTTAATATTAATAAATCAATTAACCTACCACCCACAAACCTTAATTCATTT
Organism: Fraxinus cuspidata; assembly: GCA_903798385.1. Lineage (NCBI taxonomy): Eukaryota > Viridiplantae > Streptophyta > Magnoliopsida > Lamiales > Oleaceae > Fraxinus > Fraxinus cuspidata. The sequence continues at coordinate 1,646 of CAIGRP010106460.1, read as the reverse complement.
TCAAAAACTATAACCTTAATTCATTTTCAAAAACTATCATTTGCTGCTTCATTTTACATCCGGCCTCTTCATCGGTTCCTTCGTACCTCTATCGGCAACTCTTCAGGGCACATCAGCGACGCATGTGCTTGGGAAGACATGCGCAGGGATGCTCGTGCAGCAACGATAAGCGTAGCGTAGCGGTTCCTAGTGTCGTCGCTTCGTGCGCAGCGACACCCCATCGCCATTACGCACGAAGCAATGGTAGTGAACACCCATCGCCATGGCTTCATGTGCATCGACAATCTATTTACTTTTTCATCTGTATCTGTGTTTCTCTATTTGCGTTGGTGCGATCTATTTTCTTTGTCATCTCCTCTATTTTCTTTTCATCAGTTTGGTGTGGTATTGATGGTAGAGGTGAAGAAGATGGTGGATTTGAGAAGGCAGCGGTGGTGATTGTTGATACAAGCGAATGTAGTGGTGTGCATCGACAAGTTTGAGAATTTTTTTGGAGGGGTGGTTGTAGTGTGGTAGAGATAGAGGATATATTGGATTTGAGGAGGTAGTGGTGGTGGTGGTTGTTGGTACATGCAATAGTGGTGCGGTGGTGGTAGCGGCGACGGCGATGCTAAATTGCTTGTTGTGTTGTTGTAGTACAATTGTGGTTGGTTGGAGTTACATGTGGAGGTGGTGGGAATGGTGGTGTAGCAGCAATGTCAGTTGTTTCGACTGTGGTGGAGTGCAATAATGGTGAGGAGGTGATAGTGATGGTTTTGGCGAAAATGTTGGTGTGGCGATAGTGGTGCTAGCACCAGTAGTGTAGGTGGTGCAACAGTAGTGGTGCTAGTAGCCGTCGTGGTGGTAGTGGTGATGGTGAGACGACGCAAGGTTCAGTTGGCGCCGATGGTGGATTTGAGTTGGGGTTGGAGTGAGATAAAAAGTGTGTGTAACCTATTAGTTGGGTGATTGTGATCTATAACTTGATCAATTTATGATAGATAAAATATTTAATTTGTGACCAATAAATAACACGACTTAAAAAATACGAGATTGCAATTAAATTTGTAATTGTAACTCACAATTTGTTAAGTCGTGACCAATTAATTTAAAAATTTGTGATCGCGAAATAAATTATGACCTAAAAAATTTGTGATTTGTGATCAAAAGATAATGCCCTAGTTGGGAGCACATTATAATGTCATTTTTTATATTTTTTTATCAAATCTCATTATTCTACTGCAAAAGAATCAATAAAAAATACAAAAGTTAGTTGCTTTGTTATACTTCAATTTTTCATAATTGTACCGTTGAAAATACATTGGACAAAATTACCCTCAACTATAGTGCTCCACAAGAACACGTCAAGGGCAATTTGGGAAATTTAGGTGAAACATCCATTGAAAAGTCAAGACCAAATGTCTAACTGCAGCAAGATACATAGGCGTGGGGACCACCAATTCTGAAAAAAGAAGAAAAATGACAAATAAATGGGGGGCAAATGGAGGCAACATGTGATTTATTAATTTGATAATTTGTTATCAATAAATAATTTTTAATCTATAAAATTTGTGATTGTCACTAATACGTAATTGTGACTATAAAATGTATAATATTGTGACATTCGTATATTTAATGAATAAAATATTTTTAATTTTCTATTTAAT
>CAIGRP010106454.1:0-15795 GCA_903798385.1 Fraxinus cuspidata | reverse complement strand
ATTTTCAAAATGGCCGACCCTAAATTTGCCTTGATCTAAGGCGATTTCTTTTTTTCTTTTCTTTTTTGGAGCGAATGTTTAGATATTAGCTTTTAAACTCTATTCTAGTTGTGCAAACTAACATATTTATATATATTTTTTGGAACTTTTGATCATTTTTAAGAGTAGACATTCTCATTATTGTGTTGAAAGTCGTGATTAAGTCCAATTTCTAAAATTTTGTTGAGATTTTTACTTTTGTGAAATTTGGCAAGCAATTTGTTGCATNTGTGCAAACTAACATATTTATATATATTTTTTGGAACTTTTGATCATTTTTAAGAGTAGACATTCTCATTATTGTGTTGAAAGTCGTGATTAAGTCCAATTTCTAAAATTTTGTTGAGATTTTTACTTTTGTGAAATTTGGCAAGCAATTTGTTGCATTTGTCCATGGGTCTATTATGCTGAAGCTTATATTGATTGTATCATATTTTGCACTTACGTTTTCATCATATTCGAGACTAGTTTAAAGCCTTTGGGTGATCAAGACCATTACTTGTATTTTTACCATGTGTTAGGGATCTGCGCATTTCATCGTTAAATGATGCTTCGATAGTCGAGTCATCTTTTGCTTCAACCGGTCTTGACGATTGGGGTAAAATATGAATGAAAATGTAAACAAGCAATATCGCCCTTTTGTGGTTGATGTGGAGTCCTAATGATAATAACTATTCAGTATGTAAAATTAGTCTTTCAAGTTCAAGTTTAATATTTATGTGAAATGAAAAATTTTAATTTTTTTGTCATTACTTGTACTGAAATTTTGAATTGTAGGATTTTGACTATATATGGCTTCTCCGATTTTTCAAAGTATTTTGTTTAAAAGTTAGCATTTCAGAGACTTTTGTAAAAATCTTAAAAAGTCATTGATATTTTCAATATTAAATGACTTTAAAAGTCTTGATTCAATACTTGGGGACTTTTAAGAACTTTTATGGACTATTAAAACGTTTATGGTGAATACCTCAAAACTTTTATAAAGTCTTAAAAAGTTTATATTGAATGCTCCCTGATTTTTTAAATTTCTAAAGAATTTTAAATATAATACATCCCTTTAGATTCGGGCAATATACTTGAAAAATGCTATTAAACACAAGTAGTGCTACAATATTTGTTTAAGTGACTTTGTGACATTAATTGACATGATTAATTAAATAAGTCACTTACTCTGTACATTTAATTGAGTTTATCATTTAATGTCACCATTAAAGATAGATAGTATTGTCCAGTCTCTCTTTGGTAGAAATTAAAATTAGATTTTTAGTATATTTTGATAAAGTTAATGAAATGTGTGGTTGAAAAGTTGCAGGTCCCATAAAATGTGCGGTTAAAATTAATTGTTGATTTTAACTTAATATTTTAATTAAATTTTAATCCAAACTAGGCAATATACTTTGAGTAATCATACATTGATTTCGTGAATCTTGATGAAGACTATGCTTCTGTTTGAGCACTATTTTTTCAAATTATAATAAGGGTAATAGTAATTTTTTGGAGAATGTGTGGTTAAAAAAGAAGAAAAAGTTTTGAAATTTTCGTGTAATATTATTTGATTGAAAAATATGTTGTTGATAAAAAAAGAAAGAAAAATGAATTTTAATTTAATGGGGTCAAACATAAGCATATAAATTGGTACTGACATGGAATTTCACTCATGATTCAGTGATCGAATTACAAAAATATTTTAAAAAAATACTATTATCCACCAACTTTCAAAACAAGATTCACATAAAGTTGGCACTGGCATAAAATTTTACTCTTCGCCTCTGTTTGGTACATATTAAAATTTTCATTCTCATTCTTCTACTCATTTTTAACCACACATTCTTCAATATAATAATATTTTTCATCACATCAATAATTTTCCTTCTTTTTTAACCATAAATTCTCTATCAATCTACTATTCCAAAATATATTCTTTCAAAATAATGTGACTCAAACACACCTTTAATTAGTGATATTATTAGGAAAATCATGAAAGATACTAATAATCTAACAACTCTACTTTTAACCTCATTGTATCCACATAGAATTAGTATAAATACTGGTACTTATGAACAAGAAAATTTCAAGTTCAAATAGGTATTTGAAGCTGCACTCGTAAGAAAATGGCTATTAATGTCTCCCTTTTCTTTTGCATTCTCCTTATTCTTTCCATGGCATCAGGTAAAATTCCTGTCCCCTTTCACACGTTCAAGCTCACATAGGCTAACTCACGTGGTCCACTGGTCTCTACAGTCGAGTCTATTTGCCTGATTTGTAGACAGGCCGGTCTACAGCATGACCTGTCATGAGCCACGCATGGGCTTGGACGTGCTTTAGATATATCGGGTCTTTTATATCTTGATGATCTGATTCATTTTGACATTTCTACTTCAGCATACTAATTTTTTGAGTATAAATTCGTTAAAATGTGCACATTCATTTCGACATAAGTCTGGATTCCAAGTTTTTCGAGCAAAGGTCCGAATTTTATGACTGAAGAGTATCATAAATCAAATTTTACAATCTAAAATATAACTTCTTATATAAAAAACACTATAAATCTTCTTTCTTTATTTCTTTCTTATGTTTTACTGACTACGCACCAATTTTTGTTTGCAATGGAAGCACAAACCAATGGTAACAGGTTAAATGAATGAAAGTGCATGCAGCAAAGAAAAATGTAAATTTTTTATGTTTCTAGTTTAAAATATATTTCGTAACACATACAAATATTCTTGCATATGGTGATTTATTACAGTTGGAAATACGGTAAAAGTAATTGACGAGGCTGAGTCATTGAGAAAAGTCGGGAGGTGTGAAGCTAAGGTGGAACCTTGCGACAAAAACTTGGACAAGGAAGGCTGTAAAGAACTATGCATCGATAAGTTTTATGACAGGAACCCAGCGGGAGCTTGTAAGGACTACGGTAGGATCCAAGGAATTATTTGTACATGCAGTTTTGATTGTTATTAGTAGGCAGGATTGGATGGGTGAGACTCCAATGGATAATTAAGAAATTAAAAATAATTGAAAATTTTATCCATTGCCGTTTTAGATATAAGTAATTCCTGCCAGTTATATACAAATTTGTTAAGACAATAATAATTAATCTTGATAACTTTGCAAACTTATTGTAAAACTTAAAAAGACTTTGGTCTATAATTAATTACATAGGTTATTTTTTTCAATTGTCATAGTCAGATTAATTATCACTCTCGATAAATAAATCCTAATGACTATTTTTAATTAACACAGACACATAACACATCTCACACATAACATTTAGGGCCCGTTTGAGCCTAATTTTTATTTTTTTTTGTAAAATGCATTTTTAAATAATAGATTGATGGAAAATATATAGGTAAAAAATAAGGAAAAAATTTAGATATGCGTGTAATATTATTTTGTTGAAAAATATGTGGTTGAAAATAAGAAAAAAAAATATATTAAAAAAATGGGGATCGAACAAGGGCTTAGATAATGCAAATGAGCCTATCTTTTCCATCAGAAATTAAATAAACTAAAAAATATTACAAAATTAAAACTATCATCAATTTATGACTCTCATCGGTTGGAGCTAGGGAAGATTAAAAAAAATTTGCTATAGAAGGAAAAAAATTCATAAATTTTTTTTTAAACATAAAAAAACTAAATGGGATTAGGCTGCACCCTTGTATATTATGGAAGTAAATGATGATATCTAGCATTTATGTTGTTTAATACCCTTTTTATGGAAGTGAGTCATTGCTACATTGTTCGATGAATAAAAAGAATAATGATATAAGTATTAGTAGTTTTGAATACTAGTATAGGTATCAACACGTGATATTAAATGATATATTTAATTAGACATACTATTTTTCCCCAACCGATCCACGTGATGTGACATCATATTATAAGATCAATAAAGGCTCATATCCACACAGTTAAATGATATTATAATTTCACGACACATCACGGGGATGATCCTCGTTGAGAACAAATAGCATTTTCATTCAATTATATGCAAGGATATAAAGCTCATTTAATTGGTCATATAATGTGTTAACACTTAGGTTGATAAAAAAATATTAAATATTGTATGATTAAAATTGAAGTTTGACCAATTGATAGGGGTGGACATGGTCTGGTTCAGATCTCTTTAAAATTGAACCAAACCCTAAATTTTCGGGTATTTAGTAAATGGAACCATCAAATCTAAATTTAATTATGGAATCGTTCGGGTTCGATTTCGTTCGGTTCAGTTCGGTTCGATTTGATTCCGAAATTGCGTACAATAATTAATTTTTTTATATTACAACAACGTTACATCAATTCGACTATAATATATTCAATCTTAACTCTTACAAAATAAATTAGTCCAATCTTGTGATATTTTTTGCACCTCTCTTTGTTGATTTTTTTTTATAGATTTGACTATTAAAATCACAGGAAGATAAATATAGCTAGTTTGCATTAAAAGAATGGTAGAAATGACACTACGATAGAATAAAATATTTGAGTAAAATTAGGTAAATTTGATTAAGTTTGGCTTGGCTGAAAATTAGAAATAGTAAAGTCATATTTTATGTTTGAAATAAATTAATTAGTTAGCAATTTATTTTAAAAAATAAAATAATTTGACTTATTTAAAATAAAAAATTAAAAAATTTAGGGAGACTCGGTTATTATTCAGTTCTTCAATTTTTGGTCTAGAATCAAGAAACGAACCGAACCCGTCGGTTCTCGATTCAGATATCCGTTCAGTTATTTAACTTAAGAATAACCCCTCAGTTCGGTTCTGATTTGGTTTGGTCCGATTCGGTTCGAGAGTTTTGTCCGACCTTCCAGTTGATAAAATTTCCTCCCTACAATCACTTAACTTTGTTGGATCTTCTAGTGCATGCAGTGACAACCTTTTATCTACAGCAGCAGTAACGACTGTTGTATGTGGTGATATAATACAGCTGAAAATAGTATTGAAGAGGCTGAGCTAGCTAGGAGGTGCACTGTTGGGTTGGGGCGCTTTGCCCTACCTTAGGGCAGGACGTGTGCGGGCCTACCTTTGGTGCGGGATGGAGATTCCCCTCCCTGAGAATGCAGACGGGGAGGCGATTCCCTCCCGGCCAACTCGTCGGAGAGGGCGGGACGGGTTTTTTTTTGCCATCACTATTCGCGATAAGTATTTCGATGATGCTTCCTGCAAAAGACTATGCAACAATTACTATAATGACATGCATCCAGAGGGAGGTTGTAGGGAGTACGCTATATTCTTGGGACTTGTTTGTGTATGCACTTATGATTCTATTAGCTATTAGTAGACAATACTCGACATGATCAACAAATAAAAATCATCTAATATTATCGTGCCTAAATAATTCCTTTTGGTTATATTCAAATTTGTTAAAACAAAATAATAATAAATTTTGATTCTAACGATGTAAATTATTGTCGTAAAAAGTCAAATTAGTTTTTCCATTAAAAAGGTCTATCGAGAGACTTTTCAAGATAAAAGTTTCATTGATAAAAATTGAAGTTTGTTGTAGTGAAATGTTGATTTCACGAAAAAAAAAATCAATAAATACAATTTCGTAATAATATATTATACAAGAAGCATTTTGCTAATATATTTATAATTGCTGAATGCTTATTCCCTCGCCGATATTTCTATTTTCTCTCCCGTGATGCTTCGAAACCATATTGTTTTTCCAATTTCTGTAAGAAGTCCTGGTTGAGCTTATCACATGCCTTCAAGGCTTCACCACGTGCAACAAATGCAATCGTATGCAACATTTCAGCAATATTTTATTCATATTGTACATTAACCATAAATTTTTTTTATCGAACTACTCTTATTTAAATACTTAAAGAAAAAGATTCAAACACAGTTCACAAAATCACGTGTAACTCAAGCGTTATATACTAGATATTCCTAAATGTATGAAAATCCATTAATCTCTTGCACTCAAGGTATTCGCTAAGCCATGAGCACAATCCACCTCGAGACTGAACAACCCACATTTTTTGGAATGTTGAATTGAGCTAAGATGTGAACAAAAGTACGATGTTCTCACAGACGCAGTTTATAAGCATGATCCATGTCGAGTCGCGTGGGCATGCAACTAGATCCGCTAGTTTTAAATTTTAATTTTTCTGATTAATGTTCTACAATAAAAAAATTGAAAAAGGCATGTGGCCTCAAACTTAGCCTATAGATCGACTAATTCGAGCCTAATTAAATAACGCAATGAAAAAAGAATCATGCTACATGCACACTAAGTTTTACATCAACCTTTACATTATGCTATGTGAGGACATCACGTTGGATAGATTTAAAAAAAAATGCACTTTTCCAACAACACATTTTTTCGAAAACAATGGAGTGTCAACAACAATATCAAACTTTTAATGTACATCTAGCATTGTTGATTAAAAAAAAAAAAGAATAAGTTTGTTGTCAAAGAAAGAACGGAAAATTCAATGAAATTCACATTTTGTGCAATTTTAGTTCTATAGCCCTCGTAATTTGCATACAGTCGTTCAAGTAAACTCAAATTTAGTAAAATTTGAATTTGGTGTCTTGCGCAGATAGTAATGTTAAATAAATAGTTCACGCCACTATGTTATCCAAATGGTTGCAAAGGGCCTATATTTCCCATCAGAAATTAATTCCCCTAAAAAATACACTTAACACTCTCTCATTTATTTGTGACCCACTTGTATTACAGAATAGAATAGTATATATATTATCTGGCACAATTCTGTTGAACATCATTGATACGTTATTCATGAATAAAAAGCATTTGTCTAGTATCTGTGGAACATCAATCATCATGAATAAAAAGCATTTGTCTAGTATATGTGGAACATCAATCATCAATCTGTACATATGACATTGAATAATAGATTGAAGGGCTTGCTTAATTAGTAATATCATATGTTGACACTTAAATTAGTTACATTAAATTTTCTATATTTTTCTCAATTTTTAAAGTCATTAGGAGATATCAAACAAATTCAAAATATTACATTCTTAATACCATTTCGAAGTGCTCACGGTATAATTTTCTACGTCGTTAATAATGCTCAAAACTGTCAACCGTAACAAATATTACGGCTTGTCCAAGTAGGTTACTCCAAGTTAGTGTTTCAAGAATTTCGATAAAATACTAATCTTAAAATTTTTCTGACGATTGAGTGCGCTTGTCGAATCTACAAATTGCCTATATTATTTTGAAACTCGTTTTGAGAACTACGTTATAGATGTATCGAACGATCCAAACAATATCGAAAATAGTTAAAAGTGCATCAAACATGCATCTTAAAAAGAATCATCTAACTCGTATTTTATTTACAAATTGCAATTATTTCACTAACATTTATTATTTTCGTGCGACAAATTCTCAATATAATTTACATCATTTTATTAGAAAATTTTACAAGGAGTACGCCATAAATTTTTTTAAGAATTTTACAACCGAAAAAGTCATACCTCATGTAAATTTTCGGATGTAAATTTAAATAGGGTATGATTTTATTTTTTTATGTAAATTTTCGAATGTAAAATTCATTGCAAATTTTTTGCAAGTTTGATTTGTGCCTCCAATTCAAAATGTCTGAATCTGTCATGTTCAACACTACTGATACTAAATATTATTACTCGAATAAAAATGTATCTCAAATTTATTAGATAATTGGATTTTAACAAGTTACTCCCACTAATCAACGTATTTTTTATTTGACATCTTCAATCTTGACCAAAATCATACTAGTTTGTTACCAAATCAAGATTTGATCTTATAAATTTGTTATTCAAATAAAGTTCTAATCCTATTTAGTAATTTTATTAGCATAACCTTCAAAGATTCTAATAAACCACCAAGTGCTATTTGAAATTTCACCTTAACCTCGTTGTATAAATATAGAAATAGCTTAAATACTTGTGAACTAGAAAATTAAAGTTCAAATAGGTATTTGAAGCTGTACTCATAAGAAAAGGGTTATTACTGTCTCCTATTTCTTTTGCATTCTCGTTTTCCTTTTCAAGGAGTTGGTAAAATTTCTATGTCCACATGCATAGGACGGTCAATGGATTGAATTTTGATTCGAATTCTATCCGAATCCGACGAAATTAATGGGAAATGTATTTAGGGTCTCAATACGATAACCCGATCAAGATCCGAATCCAATAATCCATTTACTAAACTGATCAAATATAGATATAGGTCAATCGATCCGATTTGTTATAAATAATTGAGTCGGTAAAATATTTTTATGGTATATTATTTGTCACTAAAATAAATAAATGAGAAAATAAATAAATTTAGAATAAAAAATTAATCAAATTCAAAACATAAAAATTGAAAAGTTTATAATTATTAAACCTGTTTAAGAATTTCTTTTGCATTCTCGTTTTCCTTTACAAGGAGTTGGTAAAATTTCTATATCCACATGCATAGGACGGTCAATGGATTGAATTTTGATTCGAATTCTATCCGAATCCGACGAAATTAATGGGAAATGTATTTAGGGTTTCAATCCGATAACCCGATCAAGATCCGAATCCAATAATCCGTTTACTAAACTGATCAAATATAGATATAGGTCAATCGATCCGATTTGTTATAAATAATTGAGTCGGTAAAATATTTATATGGTATATTATTTGTCACTAAAATAAATAAATGAGAAAATAAATAACTTTAGAATAAAAAATTAATCAAATTCAAAACATAAAAATTGAAAAGTTTATAATTATTAAACCTGTTTAAGAATTGAAAAATTTGAAAAAAAAAAGTTGACTTCAACCAATGTTTTAAAAATTGACCCAAACATCGACACGAAAAGGAAAGAGGATCAATGGTCAAAAAGTCGAACAATGGTCGAATCTATATCAAACCGGTTGTCAAATTGAATAAATAACTATACATATAAATGTAAAATATTATAAAAACAACATATTTTTTTTAGTTTACAAATTTAAAGTAAATAAATATCTATATTTTTATTAATTATATTAATTATTGTAATTTATTTTACAACTTTTTTATATTTAGAATTAAAATTCAATTTTATCTTATCCCACATTGAGTGTCGATAGAAAACTAGAAGATGATCCCTCATTTAAAAAGGAACATCATGATGGTAGAAGTCACTATTGAGTTTGCTAGTAAAAACAAGTGAGCCTCAAGTTAGTTTAATTTTTTTTAAAGAACATAAAATCATTTTATTTTGAAAAATCGGATCCGATTTTTTGGTTTACGGTTAACCGACCGGTTTAACGGTTTATTTGACGATTTTCAATTTTTCGTTAAATGTATGATGATTCGATTTCAACATTGATTTTTTTCCCTAATTTTAGTTAATTTCGGATCGGATATCCGATAACATAGCAAATCGGATATGAATTTAACAATCAAATTTTCGTTGGATTATCGGATCGAATAATTTTCTTATCAGATCGGATCGGATTTGGATATATGCAAATCCGATCCATTTACATCCCTACACATGCACCATCCGTATTATATATCGTGTTCACAACTGGGCTCGTATAGGCCAACTCACGTAGTCCGAAGGTCTTTACAGTCGAGCCTATATTGCCAGATTATAGAGACGGGCGGGTCCCAACGTGTCCCATAACAGGCTTGGCCTTGACCCATGCTTTTGACACGTCGGATCCTAATGAGTCTGGATGGTTCGAGTAATTTAGATATTTTTATCTAAACATATGTACAGTAGATTCACATTTTCCAACTATATTTTCATTCAAACATGCTCCAACAGTTGTCATGAGCAAATTTACATTGTTTGACATCATAACTCTCACTTTATGACTGAAGAGTATTGTAAATCGGTTTTATAACATAAATTATAACTTTATAACTAAAAATTACATTAAATTATTTTTTTCCCCTTACAGACTATACACGGTTACTATAGTTAAAGAAATCGACTGGGAGTTTGCATGAAATACAGTATATTCCCAGGTGTCCAGGATCGCAGCTTTACCTAGCCCCTTGACCCAATCGTAGCTGCAATTTGTCCAACTTCGTTCTCACATTATAAATATTAGTTCAGTTTGAGTTGTAATTTCATTTCAATTGTAATGGTTTATCTCACCTGTAAAATAGTTATGATATTTGTAAACGTTTAGTATGATTCCTTGTCATTTAAACGTCTACTCATATCACTTAAGTTTTTCTTCCGTAAGTTATTATAGGGGGTATTAGAAAGCTATGGATCCAATTACATCAAACACTACAGAAATCGTATATACTCAAAAGAGGAGCACGAAACAGCGCGTGGATGCGCTTGGTGAGACAACTACTAGGTTGTGCTATGCCGTGGAGGGTTTGGACAAAGACCCAGAAGAGAACCCCTACCCAATGTAGATAACGTCCTCATACGAGAAATTGACACTATTATTGGTGGTCCACATGTAGGAGGGTAGTCCAGAAATACTCAGAGGAATTACGCGAGGGAAGCAAATGATCCCCCCATGACGAACTACTTAGTCAACAGTACCGCTCGTGGAACTGAAAACATCCCGCCAATAGCCTTTTCACAAGAAGATGCCATTGGTGTTCATTATCCCCATTGCGACGCTTTGGCCATTCGATCTGTCGTGACTAGAAATAGACTTAAGTGCATGTTGGTAGGCAATAGAAGTTCGGTTAATATCCTATTTGGAACCACCTTTAACAAAATGATGGTGGACGATCTCACCCTATGACCGCCCATTTATATGGTTTCATGGGCGACAACATCGTTCCTAGGAAGAGGATCACACTAGCGGTGAAAATGGGAGAACCCCTACTTACGGCTTAACACTTCATGGAATTCCTCATTGTAGATTACCGATCCGCTTACCACGGAGTGTTGGGACCCGCATTGAAAGAACTTGGGGCCGTTAAGTCCATACACTACCTCTGTACAAAATTTCCTACCGAAAGATGAATTGCTACAATACAAGGAGACCAAATGGGCTCGAGGGACTGCTACCTTAACTCCTTGAGAAAGTTCAAGCCCCATAGTTTGAATATGGTCCTGGTTGACACTGAAATAGTTGACGCACCTGAAGAAAATTCTACCCCTGAAAAAGGGGAGACGTCGACCCGGTAGATGCCCTAGAAGAAAGGGTTATCAGTATGGATTTAGATCCTAATGTCACTGAATCAAATTCGTAAACGACCTCAGTGGAGGAATTTGAATCTTTCTTGGCAGATCCAAATGACCATATAAAAATGCTACAAATAGGGAGAGAGCTTGAGTTAGGAGAAAAGACAAGACTCAAAAGCTTCCTGCTCAGCAACTTAGACGCGTTCGCTTGGGAACATACATATATGGTGGGGGGCAAAAAAGGAGAGCCTTGAATCGGAGAGATATGTGGCTTTGAAGGAAGAAGTGCAAAGGCTCATATCCAATAGGTTCATCAGGGAGACAATATACCCAAAGTGGATCTCAAACCCAGTTTTGGTAAAGAGCCCAACTGCAAATAGAAAGTTTGCATAGACTTTTCCAACCTCAACTTAACATGCACAAATGACAGTTTTTCGCTTCCAAAGATCGACCAGTTAGTCGACTCCAATGCTGGTCACGAGCTCTTAAACTTCATGGATGCATACTCAGGGTTAATCAAATTTCCATGTATCCGACTGATGAGGAGAACACTTCATTCATCACTGATAGAGGCTTTTACTGTTACAAAATGATGTCTTTTGGTCTGAAAAATGCTGAGGCTACTTATCAGTGTTCAGTGAAAAAGATATTTGCCGACCTCATAGGCAAAACGATTGAAGTGTACGTTGACGACATGCTGGTAAAAAGCCTTAAGGCTGCGAACCACTTCAAACACCTGGAAGCCACCTTCAAAATCTTGAGAAAGTACCGAATGAAGCAGAACCCTATGAAATACGCTTTTGGTATTGCTTTAGGGAAATTTATGAGTTATATGGTCAACCAGCAAGGCATTAAGGCCAAACCTGAAAAAATCAAGGCCCTGCTGGATATGAAATCCCCCAACAAGCCCAAGGAAGTACAATGCTTGAAGGGTCGCCTAGCGGCATTGAACCATTTCATTTCCAAGGCAACTGATAGGTGTCTTCCATTCTTCAAAGTTCTGAAGGGAGGAAGAAGGTCCAATGGAACGAAGATTAAGAAGAGGCTTTCCAAGAGCTAAAGCACTTGGGGCAAGCCCCCTCCTCTGAAAGCCCAAAGACGGAGAAACACTGCTCCTATATTTAGCTGTAAGTACGGAGGCAGTGAGTTCAGTACTAGTGAGGAAAGAAATGGCATGCAATTGCCCATTTACTATGTAAGCATGGCCCAGCTACCAGCTGAATCACATTATACGGATATAGAGAAACTTGTTTTATTATCCCTTGTGATAGCTTCTATGAAGCTGATGCCCTACTTTCAGGCCCACAATATACATGTATTGACGAGCCTCCCCATCAAGTAGGTGCTTCAAAAATCGAATGCTTCAGGGAGGCTAATGGAATGGGCCGTGGAGTTAAGTAAATTTAACATCTTGTATCAACCAAGAAGCTCGATGAAGGGGCAGGAGGTAGCAGATTTTATAGCAGAATTCACTGAGACAACGACATTAATGTGGTAATGGAACCGACATACCTCCCAGCTTTGAAGTTGTTTGTTGATGGGTCATCTGGAGAAATGGGCTTTGGGGTTAGTATATTGCTGGAGAGCCCAGAAGGCCACAAGCTTATTTGTCAGGTGAGGTTTTTTTAAGGCCTCAAACAACGCAACTGGGTATGAGGCGCTTCTAGCAGGCCTTAGACTGTCCAAAGAAATACAAGTCAAGAACCTAGCAGTTTATAGTGACTTACAGCTGGTGGTAAGCCAAGTCAATACCAATTTTACAGCCAAAGATAGAAGTATGGCAGCGTACTTGATGAAGGTTTTGTACCTGCTCCCCTGCTTTGAGAAATTTGAGCTGACCCAGATACTAAGAACGGAGAATCTGCATGCAGATGCTCTATCAAAATTGGCCACCTATAAGGATTCGGAGCTGCTTAAGCTCGTACCAGTTGAATACCTTCCTAAGCCTTCCACAACAAAAGTTGAAGAGGTAATGTGGATTGAGGGAACCCCACAATGGATGCAACCTATAATAGCTTACCTCAAAGATCACGTACTAACTGAGAGTAAAGAAGAAGCCAACAAACTCTGACGTAGAGCCGCCCACTATGTGCTCCACGATCAAATACTTTACAAAAGAGGCTTTTCATCCCCCGCTTACGATGTACTGAAGGGAAAGAAGCCAATTATGTCCTACGGAAAATCCATGAAGGAATTTGGGACAGCCATATAGGAGGTCCAGCACTGGCTCAAAAAGTACTAAGACATGGGTACTACTTGCTGAACTTAAAAAAAAGATATGGCGTAATTCGTGACAAAGTGCGACAAATGACAGCGTTTCTCCTCCATTCAATGACAACCATCGCAAGAACTGGCTGTAGTATCCAGCCCTTGGCCATTGGCCATTTGCCAAGTAGGGGGTCGATTTGATAGGCCCCATACCAAAAGGAAAGGGAAGTACCAGCTATGCAATTGTCGCCATTGATTATATCACTAAGTGAGTCGAGGCTGAATCGTTGGTCAAAAATAATTGAGGAAAATACTTCCAAATTCATCTGGAAAATATCATCTGTCGATTCAGAATTTCTCATTCACTTGTCACGAACAATGGACGACGATTTGACGCAAGAGTCTCAGAGACTTATGTGACGAATTGGGTATGAATAAGCATTTTTCCTGCCCCCCTCATCCCAAACAAATGGCCAAGTTGAGACAGTTAACAAGACCATCAAGCACCTCTTGAAAAAGAAACTTGATGCGTCGAAAGGGGTGTGGGTAGACAAGCTCCCCCATGTGTTGTGGGCGATCCGTACCACCAATCGAACTGCAACAAGAGAAATCCCTTTCTCCATGGTATATGTAGCTGAGGCCATGAGTCCGGTCGAAGTGGGTCTTCCTTCACCCTGCCACCTGCACTTCAACAAAATATCCAATGATGAGATAAAGCGGCGCGAGCTTGATTTCCTTGAAGAAATGAGAGAAAATTCAGAAATAAAGCTGACATCATACCAAAGAAAAATGGCGAGATACTACAACACCCAGGTCAAGAAGAAATCGTTCAGAAGGGACGATCTCATACTTGAAGGATTTTTTTCCTCCAAAGAGCCCGGTGTTGGCACAGTAGGTTCGAACTGGAAAGGCTCCTTCCGTATATCAAGTGACGTCATGCTATGGACCTTCCTAATTAAGAGCTTGGATGGGAAGTTGTAACCCCACCCTTGAAATGTTGAACATCTAAGAATGTATTATCAGTAAGGCCATGATCATTGCTTATGTACATTTTTTGATTAATGCAAGTATCATCTCAACAACTCTTTTTAATTATGACAAGCTCATTTATTAAGTATGATAATCTCATATAGTTGTGATCAACTACAATAATTATGGCGAGTTCATAAGTTACTCTAATTCACCTGGGTTATGACAAGCTCGTATACTATCGTTATCCGGGATCAATTATGGCAAGCTCTTAAGTTTCTTAAATTAAATTGGTTATGGCGAGCCCATACATTATTTAACTCAATTGATTATGACGAGCCCATAAGTTAATCTAATTCGCATGTGTTATGAAAAGCTCACATACTATCGTTATCCATGATCGATTATGGTGATAAGTGTATTTTATACACTTATTTGTGACCCTAAATCATGATATTTTATTATTTTTGTGATTAAATTCTATCTAATTTATGTTATATTATGTTTTGTAGTTAAAATTTTGTGTTTAATGAAGAATTGGTTAAGGACAAACAAAGATTCAAGTTTGGGGTGTGATAAATGTATTTTATACATTTATTTGTGACCTTAAATCATGATATTTTACTGTCTTTGTGATTAAATTCTATCTAATTTATGTTATATTATGTTTTGTAGGTAAAACTTTATGTTTAATGAATAATTGAAGAAAATAATGCAAAAGTGGCGAAAAGTGGTAAAATCCAAATTAAATTAAACCTATATATATAACCCTAAACCTAAAAAGAAAAGGGAGAGGATATTATGTATATACACATAAAAAAACACATGACTGATTGAGGAAGGAACATAGAAGAGATGGCAGAGAGAAGAAAATAGGAAGAGAAAGAAGACACAGAGAAAAATAAAAGAAGAAAAGAAGGAAGAAAGAAAGAGAGAGAGAGAAAAAGAAAAGAAGAGGAAAAGTCAAAGAAAAAAGGGGAACGTGAGAGAAGAGAGAAAAAGGAAAAATGAAAGAAAAAGGAAGAAATTACAAAAATCACAAATTTTCACGTTTCGTCGATTTTTGATGATATCTTTCCACTTTTGCTTGTTTTTATTTTTTTTTAATATGAATAACTAATTTTTATATTAGGAAAAACAACTTAGTCGACTTGTGATCCTCTATTTTTTTTATTTAAAATTTATATGATTTATTTATTTATGTGTTGATATTATTATGAGTTTAATGCATTAAAT
Source organism: Fraxinus cuspidata (assembly GCA_903798385.1). Taxonomy (NCBI): domain Eukaryota; kingdom Viridiplantae; phylum Streptophyta; class Magnoliopsida; order Lamiales; family Oleaceae; genus Fraxinus; species Fraxinus cuspidata. The sequence continues at coordinate 255 of CAIGRP010106454.1, read as the reverse complement.
TATCTGATCAATAATTTGATTATTATGTGAATGTCTTAAGAATCGAGATGTGAGTTTGAGATTTAGACCATATAATAAAATTCGGTAAATTAGTATAACGTGTAGAGATACATATACTAATTATTGCGGTCATAATTTAAATTCTTAGAACCAGCGTTTCGTTTAACTAAAATTGATTCGCGTAGAAATATGAAATCTAATTAATTAAATAGGCTCAATGAGAACTCGAGGGGGGTAAATTAAATACAATAGAAG
>CAIGRP010106435.1:0-12949 GCA_903798385.1 Fraxinus cuspidata | reverse complement strand
GAGGAAGTGGCCAAACTTTGAAATGTCGTGAATGATACGATCTTAATGAAGGCAATCATATGGTAAGAACCATGAAGGGAGAAGCCCCATTGTGTACGTATCATTTACTAAAACTTCTTGTTAATCAAATTATATAATGAAGGATTAAACTTGCAACAGAACCAATAACATAGACCCCTAACAAGAAGTAAGAAAAGCAGATTGTAGCACATTTAAGAAAAAAATATGAAATTTGGTGGCAGTGTGTAGCGTAATTACACTATACAGTTTGCAGGGTAGTCCACATACGGTCATCCATATACAAAATATTCTTATCATATGTAGAGGATCTTAGGGGACATAAATAGACAAGATAGACGAGTGTATAGAAACCTTGTAACCTCTTTCTCCATTACAGAAATTTGCAACAAATTGATGTTACTTAATATTGACATTTTAAGATGAAACTCAAATATTAAAATAGTATCAGAACCCATTAAATTAAAACGAGCAATTCAATCTTATTAATGCTCAAACGAGCAATCGGATTCCATGATTGATGTCCTCAAATGAACCCTATCTTGCAGGGCATATTAAGGGTAAATCCCACATTGGTTGGACATAAAAACACTAATCTGGCATGTGCTACTTCTCATAACAAAGTTGACCTTTTAATAGTTTGCGCGTTTTTTTTTATTGTTTTTCGATTGATGCTGTGGTATGTAGGAGGGATCAGGCTTATACCAATGGGATTACGATGGAAGAAAACTTGAAAGTGTAGCTGACGAAACTTACTTTAAATAGAGAATCAGGTAGTGAATTTTTCTGATTCAAAAGCAACATTATATCAGTTACTTCCCTAAAATTAACTACCCATTGAGTTCTAACTAGAAGCAACAAATTCAAGAAAGCATGAGCATCAATATGTATCAAAATGGTAAAACATGATCATCAATACGTATCAAAATGGCACACACAACACACACACCCCCAGAGAAAGAGAAGGGATTGTACATTTTAAGGGATAAATCTCATATTGAATAAAGATGAAATATAAATCAACATATAAGAGTTTCGACTACTCTTTTTAACAATGTTGACCTTTTAAGATGAAACATAAGTTTTAACAGAGTATCAACTCATTAAACTCCAACAAGCAATTGAATCCGATTAAAGCTCAAAAAATGAGTACGCGAATTTTAAGATTTGTTTGCTCAAACGAGCCGTCATCTTGAGGGGCATGTTAAATGTTAAATCTCACGTTGAACTAGTATCAAATATAGATCAACGTATTAGAGCAAAGACTACTCTCTTAAAAATGTTACTTTTTAAAATGAAAAACCCAAAGTCTCAACGGTACATTGTTGATTTGAATTGGGTCTTGGGGAAAGGGGAAGAATTTGCATGGTAGAAGAATAGAATCTACATAAAAACGATTGTATTGTAGTGGTGTATAGTGGTCTGATTGGGTTAATATTATCCATATATATTATCAGAAGTCAGAAAAAAAATGTGAATATTTTTTATTTTTAGCTGTTTGGCTAAGCTTACAAAGTTACTGAGAGTGTGTTTGATGAATACTATTGAGAAAAAAATGTATTTTAAATAGTGATATAAAGGAAAATATATGATTAAAAAGTAAGGAAAAATTATTGATATGATGAAAAATATTATTTTGTTCGAGAATATATACCAAACATGGGCTGAAATGATGAAATCTCAATAACGACTTATGAGATTCCATTCACTCGAAGCTTTCAACTTAATTAGGGAATACGTAACCATGTCAGTTTTAAATAACTAATAACATTAATTAAAATTGAAAATATATTGGTAAATTTTTTTCAAAAATTAAACATAAAAAGTAGATTATCCAAATGGTAAAATATGTTTAAGAATCACGAGATGCCTTTTCTTGTAGAGAGGAAAGAGGCATCGTGCAGAAGTAGTCTATCTCGCTAGAGTACCTCTACCTATTCTCGAACGATTCATGAACGAAAGACAAGTTAAAGAAAATTTTATAGCATAAGATTTGAATGAAAATAGTTTATTCATTGCTTAATGAAAGTAGTAAATTACAATTGTTTGTGCTTCAAATACCAATCATTCCCTATAATAATTTAAGTGACAGGAGTAGACGTTTGAAGTTGATGCATCGTAATAAGTATGTACAAATGAAACGAAAATTTACAACAAAAAGAAAATTACAACATAGCATCTGTTTGGTTTAGCTAGAAGTCGGAATTTGATGAAAGTTGATGAAATGCGTAGTTCATAAAAATTGTAGATCATATGAAAAATGTGGTTGAAAATGAATTAAAAAATAACATTTAGAAAATGGAGACTAAATAGAGGCTTAAACTAATATTTACGAAGTACGATCAAAGTTAGATAAATTGTAGCTAGCAGTGGTCAAGGGATTGAATATATATACCTACAGTCCTTGACACTAAGACTCTCATGGTCATTTAATTCTTGATTTCAAGGGTGGAGTTAGGATTGTAGAATTGTTGGGGGCAAATTTCAAATAATAATAATAATTGTGGGGCAACATTGAAAATTATTAAGGAATTTTTTGAAATTTTTTGAGTAAAATCTTGAAAAATATTGTGAAAAATCTTAAATTTAAAATTTAAGTATGGGGGCGGACCAGTTGATCTTGATGAGTATAATTATGTCTAAATTATTATTCTTTGATAGTCAAATTTAAACTTAGAATTATGTTACGCCTCCAATCCGAGACTCCATGAGAAATTGTCACATGGACAGCCACATGAAAGACAGATCCACGGAGGCAGATAGTTAAAAGAAGACCCATGAGACCGGAATACGAAAAGGTCGAATAAAATGAAGCCCTTACTCTACTAGCCGAAGTACTTGCTGAAGCGGACATCGAGCTGAAGCGCTCGCTGATGCACTGCTGAAGAAGCAGAAAAGGGAGTTGCAGCTCTCCACTTACAGAACCACCTCCAAAGATCTCTCTGAGGTTCTCAAATTCGTCCGGAGCTCAAGAAGCTGACATTGTCTCTTATAATAGATTTGAAAATATCTTAGAAGTGACCGATATAACACTTGTAATAAAGTTTGTCAGTATGATAGCCTATTGTATAGGGCGGCTGGCCCTTAATCAATGTATTAATTGTAAGAATAGACGGTGATGTGAAACCTTAGTTAGGAAGATGAGGCCACGTGATTCTGATCCAACGGTCACCACATCGGCCAATGTATTATAAATAGGGTCTCTTTGTAACATTGTAGGAGGTTGAATGATTGATAATGAAACCAACACTCATATATTCAAGGAATACACTTAAATTCTTGAAAGAAAATATATTAACACTTCATTTATCCTTCCACATATTCTCGTTTGTTGTAACAAAAATGAGCGTGGATTCTGTTCGGTGATTGTTGTTAGTGCAATCGCTTTCATTCTACCCGCCAGAGCTCGAACAAATCTTTGTCTCACGCCGCAAAATATCTCTCGCTTCCATATCTTCCTTGCTACCGTTGTTATTCAGATAGGAACGCGCCGAAACCGTATTTGGCTTGGCGTGGCGTGAGTTGGCCTGACATCTGTTGATTTATTTTTTTAGGGTCAACAAATTCTGTTTTAGTGATATATTATTGCAAAAAATATCAAAATTAAAAAATATAACAATTTTGTCTAGAATTGTGTTTTAATGATATATTAGTGCAAAGTGTGTTCTTCAATACTTTTTATCATGTTGGGTTCACGCTTTTGTTTGCTAAAAATTAGAAATTGTTTAGAAGGTTAATTTTTTCAAGAAGTGTAATCCAACTTTTTGTAATAATTGTGGTTTATGAAAACATTATTTTAAAGACACTCTTCACGTTTAAAAATCACAGTAATTTACTATATTTTCACTTTTGAGCATCAGATACACACTTCATCACTTTTGAGTCATTTATCATCTAAAAACAGGTTAATAAACCTAAAATATTCGTCAAAGAAAAGTAGAATTTTTCTATAATTAGTTGTAGTTAACTCAAACTAAACTATAAGAATATGAGTTGACATATTATATACAAAGTCCATTCGACATTAATTTGAATTTATTATTTTGTTATAAGTAATATTGTTTTTCTAAATATAATATTTATTCAACAAATAGTTACATTTAAGTACAATTAAAAATCAAATGCGGGATATTATGATATTATTTTGAAATATATTAACGTAGCATTTTCTGATTAAACAATCGTCATTTTAATAAGAAATTAGTTAAATTTTACTTTAGTAAAAATTACATGTTTATATTTAACGGTGTATGCATGACACACTCATATATTTAAAACTTTAAATAATTTATTATCAATTTCTTCGGCAAATGTTAAGTTTAAATTTTCAATTCAGAATTCTACAAGCACAAAGTCTGTAAATGTTAATTTATTGTTAAAGAAAAAAAATTAAATTGCAACTAATAGTTGAAAACTAAGGATAAATTTGAACCTACGACCAATTGGTTAATAGCGAACTACTAAACGGCTGAGAAACAACATTGAAAATATAAGAGAACAGAATTGTGAGATCAACTCTTACCATTAACAATCATCTAAGAGAAGCACTGCTTGCAATTCAACATCAGCATGTACATAGCTGCATCTAAGCCCAAATAAATCGACATTTTTTTTTTTTTAACAGTGAGGTTGAAGGAGATAGAGGTTCTACAGGGAAACAAGCGTATAACATTCCGCATACTTCTGAGAAAAGTAACTTCTAAACCTAGCCAAACGTGCACTAATAGTAATGGAAATCACTATCAGACTACAAATACGAGCTGTGACCACCGCCGAGGGGTATTCTTGGCTTGAACATAACAGATACCATCAAGCATGGGCAATGTGTGAAGCCGATGCCCTAAGACGAGCAAACAATTGGACAACTCGTTAGTCCTACAAAGGACAAGGTATTTGAGACAATAATAAATAGATACAGTGGCGGGAGGCAGATTTATAGTACTAACATGCTGAGGCCAATCTACTATACAGTAAGATTAGTATTAACGCCGAGGGGTTAAATATACTGGTTTTCATTGAGCTTTGAGGGAAATTTCACGTTGGTCACTAAACTTCCAAGTTGATCAGTGAACTTGAACTATATTATAGCCACTCCATTAATGTAACTAAAGGCGATGGTAACGTGTTAGTCTAGTTATTTGCCAACTAGACTGTCGCTTCAGCTTTTCCGTTTGTCAAATTAATGTGCATAGACAAAATGAAAATGAAATTCAGTGACCAAAGTGATATTTTTCACTAAAAGTTCAGCTACCAGCTGTGTTTTATCTTTTAACCCACACAAAGGTTCACTTACCAAGTTAAATATGAACTACATGATAAAATGCAGAGGAATCCTATGAAAAACAGTGAGCAGGAGGAAACAATGCCAAAATCAATAATCGCGATCATTTTACATCCATTGGATGAAGAAAACAGACAAAAAGCGTGAGTAACATACCGGAATGCTTAGTAAAACTCCTTGAGGATTGACCAGGACCGGCATGGCTTTTCTTGCAGCAACTGGGATAGACTTTAAGGACATGAGAGCTCTATGTGCTGATAATTTGGCATGTTTAGAACACGAGGTTGTTTTCCTGGAGTGAATTTGTTGCTGAGAATTTTCTATGTTTCTCAACTTGGACAAGTAGGAGAGATATATCCAATCAGTATCAATCATGTAGCGCACTTCAGCCCCCGCCTGATGATCAATCATGCAAGAACTACAACACTGTCCTTCAACAACCAAATCCCTGTCCCCCACAACCTCATTCATAGTTGATATATTAGGCGATATTTTATTAGGTACTGTCCAGTTCAATATAAATCTGTTCATAAAGTATCCTACTTGTCCTGGATACATTGATATGCTCGAAGTTGCACCTGTATGTTGTACGTCATCTTTCTTCTCGCACTCGAAGATAATTTCAGGTTTAATCTTAAAATTGTCACTCTCTTCTTTCTGCAAAGAAACGATACTCCTATGGGTAGAGTCACTAAGAATGCCCAACCTCTTGGCTTCAATAAGAACAGATTCAGAGGATGTTATCTCTATAAACGGCGATTTTGAAGCATCTGGGAGAAATTTATCGGAATATGCTTTCCCACTATCTAAAATTTGCTGTAGCTCGCCCATAACAAAGCAATCGTGTCCTCCATAAGTGCGTGCTTCAAATAACTCCATTTCTAAAGGAAATGACGAATTAACAGAACAGCATACTAGGATCTTAGTTCCTTTAGAACCTGGAGCTGGACAAAGGTAACAATTGGCTACAGTAAGACAAGTCTGCAAGAATGCAAAAGAAGTCCCCTTAATTAACGCGCTCATCGATAACACTGTAAGAAGATACCAACAAACACCCAAATGCAACTTAATTTGTTTTGAAAGAGAGAGAAAATCAAAACCAAGTATCAATTGAGGACTTTTTTGTCATTTCTTAGCAAGTAATGTAGCAAACAAGAGATAAATCATAAATCCGATACAAAAGACGTGGCAGACTTCTTTACCTTGCACGGAGAAGTACGGATGTAGTCCAATAGCAATTTTGATGCACTGCCTCGAACAGGCCTATGTTTTTGTGAGATGAACTGATGTAAATTTTAGCAGTAGTATGTCATCCAATAGAAGTGATGAAAAAAATTCCATCAGTGTGAGATGAAAACATGCAAAATAGCAATACCTGCAACACCAAGGCAATAAATTTCACGAGACACATGTCCTTGACTTCTGTTGGATTGAGGTTTTCTAGATCAATCACTGCATATCCATGCTGTGTCGTGTTTGGAGATAGGGTGAAGTCATCAGGACAGTGATACTTCTTATTATCACATTTAACAAATTTTAAGCCGAATGAGCCAAAATAAAACAATAGGAAGTTTTGGGAGCATATTTTAGTGTATATACAACAAAAAGAGTACAAATCATGCATTATTCATGAATGTCATATTTGTAGGGTGAATTGGGCAGGACTAGAAGTATTAAGGAAAAGAAGCAAAATCTTTTTCTTTATTTTGCCCAATCCTGTCCAATACTGCGTAGCAAAGCACGGAGAGTTTCAAGTATAACAGTATACATACAGGTACGATGGTCACAGCCTCATTTATCAACTTGAAACAAAGTTTGTCAACAAGCAATCGTGTTCTCCGGCATTCAGATATAACTGCTTGTAATTCAGTCTTGAAGATAGCTGCAGGACACAGGATAATTGTCTTTAAATGTGGCAAATTCACTAGTATTCATACAGGGAAAAAAAACCCAGAAAAACAGCCAATACTCTAAATGGTGTCAACAAAAATAAAATAAATCATAAAATGTTAAAAGCATTAGCTGGCGATATAAATGGAAACAAAGTAATGACCCTGTGATGCATCAAACTTAAAATGCTTAAATCAGTATCACAACTCACATGTTGACAAGCTATTTAATGACATTCTGATCCTATTGCGAACATACAATAGGCTCCGATTTGTTGGATCCTCCACCCACTCTTGATTGCCCCCTCGACATATCTGCAACATTAACAAATGAAACAATAGAATATGAATTTGTGCGTAGCTCAAATTGAAACTAGAAAAGAAAGGAAAGGAAATATATAATTATATATAATCATAGACACTTTAAGAAGGCTTACATTGTACATATCTTCCTTTGAAAACTCTAGGAGTGGTCGAACCAATAAAACGCCATGAGTTTTTGAAGCTTCACCACTACTATCTGGAAATTTAGCAAAAATTTGAGAAGTAAATGCCATGCCAGCAAGCCCAAGCACACCGCTATTTCGAGATAATCTGAGAACAAGTAGCTCGGCCTGCATTATGACTGTGACTTAGCAATAATTATCTAACATCCATATGATGCCTATTAACTTGCTTCGGAATCAGAAAATATGAAACTCGCATTTTTTCCAAGGATATCTTGACTTTATTTATTCCCACAACCCAATTCAGGGAAAAAAGAAAAGAAAAGAAATGCCCAAGATGAAAACATGATGATAAATCTATTGATAAACAATTAACAACCTCCAAATAGTTGCAGCCGTTGCTTCATTTCCACATGAACAGAAGCATGTGCAAAGGCATGAACACTAGTATTATAATGCAGCTTATTAACATAAGAATAAATGAATTGAAAGAAGTTTGGATGATAATAGGTTTATCATTTAACAAAATTTAACTGCCAATAAAATTTAACAAGTTTATCATCTTGACATAAAAATCCATTGTTACATTTGACTACAATAAAACTCCATTTGAAGCAAACCTGGTCATCCGCGTGATGAGCAATCAATAGTACTCCAATCTGATGTTCGAAGCAAATACATTGGAAAATTTCATACCTAGATAATTAGAGGGTGAAAAGGTAAGAAAAAAGTATCAAATACCAATTGGGATTGACTCATCTTTCCCCAGTGCAGGGATTGGGGGTTGGCAGGTGTGGGGCAGGGTTGTGGAGATTGATTGCAAAAACAATCAAGTGGTTTGATCACCTCTTATCACGAGCTGCCTCTTGCAAGTGACCAGGCTTTGGCCTACCGTCCAACCATTCGCAACGAGCAACTTCACATTTGATTCCTAAACACAGCCTACATTACATCAATGGAAGCTTCATGTTCAAAATATATCCAAGACCACCCGAAAGAAAGAAACAGGTATATGTACCCATATCAACAATTCGTCTGGAAACCAGGATCGCTTCCTCTGTACTTTCTTTTCGCAATCCATGATCTACAACAATTGCCAAAAGGCCGTCGATGGACTTGCTTCTTCCTGTGGTAGAAGCAGGATTATGATTTTCACTTTTCCAGTGGGCAGCTAATACACAGAGGGCCATGCTGTCAGGGCCACCAGAAACACCAATAGCTGAACAGAAAATAAAAATACTCGTCAATCACAATTACTTTTCATTGGGAAATAGAGAGAAATATATATATTAAGGTGCAAAAGATGCTTGCCTTAATCTCTTGATGCAATCATGTTTTGCCATGAATTTTGGAAGGGAACGGCAGAGTTCAAATTTTAGTAATATTTGATTTTACATTCCTTTACCGCCTGGCATACTCAATTGAATATATTTTGGGGATTTAAAAAGTAAAACCAGTAAATGAATTTGTAGACTTTCAAATACTTAGCATAACCAATCTTTAAAAGTTAATCCTATCACCAACAGTGTCAAATTCACTCTGCCTGATTCCAACAAAGAGCTGGAAAAAGAAAACGAGAGAAAAAAATAATGTTTCTTATAACCCCAAAAACTCAGTTCAGATGTTACTCTCTTCACTTTAATCCCATGTACGTTTCTTATACACAGGAAAGAGCAGAAAAAATTCAAGACTTCATTTTGAAAATCAAAATGCTTACTGCTTAGGGGAATAGTAGTATATAGGTCCATACCATGACGTTATTCTAGATGCATCACATAACAAGTGCATAAAGTGTCTGCCTTTGTAATTGAACTTGGCAGCTTAATCTTATGAGTGTAAGCATTTCATAGTCATGCTGCAATATCAAGTTACATAGAGAAATGATTGAGCCCCAAATAATCCAAAAAAAGCTTATTTTTTAGAAACAAGCACACCCAAACATGCTCTATGTAGAGGAATGGGTCTAGAATAGAGCATTGCATGACTTTGGAGGATTGGGATCAAGTTGTATACCAACATTGAGCTCCTCTTGTGTGAATCATGGTGACGGGTTCAAGAAAATATGTAGGAGTTAGTGGCAGAAAATATAAACAAGGAATAAATAATAATAATCATCATCATCATCATCATCTAAAAGTGAAAGCCTATCTACCAAAATTAACAGCCCTATTTAAATCTAATCCGCTACTTACTCGAACTGAGGCACAACCCACCAAATAAAACACTATATTTTGCATAAATTCAAACGATTCTACATAAACACAGGTGCAGAATTACAAATATACATTAATAAAATGAAAGTAAACAAGTAAAGCAGAATCGAATACTGACCAATACGGTGATGAGGTTTAAGGCCAGCCATTTTCATTCGTTTGGCAAAGGTCTCTGTGTATTTGGACATGTCAATTGGGTCATGCTGTTGTTGCTGGCCACTGCAGGAACTGCAGAGAACGAGAGTTGCCTTGGTAAGAGAGAACTGGAGGTGATGTGAAAGGTAGAATGGAATCGTTTTGGTGTGTCCATGTAAAGGTACGAGGAGACCTCGCGCCATTGGAGATGCTACGGCGATGTTTGGAGGAAGATAACCCTTTTGGAGTACCCAGCAACCTAAGTAGTTCAAAATAGGATTAGTCGATAACACTAATCTCCACTCTGCCCCCAGACATTTGGCAATGTTTTATGTAGATTTTTCATAATAATTTTTATACGAAGCTATATTTTTGAGAAATAGATGATTGAAAAATAGAAAAAACTGTGCATCTATATGCAAAATAATTATAGGACTTAATTGGTACGACTTCTGTTTTTATTTTTACTACTTGTAAGTTAACCTCTTTAAAAAGTTATTTAAAATCAATTTTCTCTAAAAGAAGATTTTAATTATGAGAAACGTTTTTAGAAAAATTATTCAAATATATTAAAATACAGTTTTTGAGATTTCAAACGCTCGGCCAAATGAACTTTTATTGAGAAAATGTATGATTGAATATAGAATTTTGAAAATCTATATCAAACCGGCTTGAATTTGTTCATAAACGCAAATAGTGTTAAGTAGTAATACCTTAGTTATGCTCCATTAATTAAGCCCCCGCTTGTTACAAATTAAAATTCAAATTTTAATCTAAATTAAATTCAACAACTAATTTTAAACACATATTTTATGAGACTCACAAGTTTTCAACCATACATTTCATCAATTTTTATTAAAATCGACTAAATTAGAAACGTTTTTAGAAAAATTATTCAAATATATTAAAAAACAGTTTTTGAGATTTCAAACACTCGGCCAAATGAACTTTTATTGAGAAAATGTATGATTGAATATAGAATTTTGAAAATCTATATCAAACCGGCTTGAATTTGTTCATAAACGCAAATAGTGTTAAGTAGTAATACCTTAGTTATGTTCCATTAATTAAGCCCCCGCTTGTTACAAATTAAAATTCAAATTTTAATCTAAATTAAATTCAACAACTAATTTTAAACACATATTTTATGAGACTCACAATTTTTCAACCACACATTTCATCAATTTTATTAAAATCGACTAAATATCTGTTTTCATCATCATCAAGGCTAAAGGTGAAAAACATGTTATCCCATTAAAATAATTTTAATTACCAATTTTTTTGTATTATCATTTTCTGACTAAACCGAACCCTAATGGTGACGTCACATTTCCAACCGATTGACATTTTAGTTACAAATTTGAGTGATTACTAGTGTTAAATAATCACTTCAGTGATCATTTTGAAATTTATTAAAGACTTTAGTGCATTTGCTAAAATTAACCCCTTAAAGAGAGTACTATCCAACAATAAATGAAAAAAACAAAAAACCTATTTTCTAGACTCCCAATTTATGAATAGTTGACTTGTTTTAAGATTGTAAGGTTGGTGAACAAAAGAGATTTCATTTCTTTCATTTTCAGATTTTTCCTGTAAAGGAAGAGACAGATTCATTGGCTTGGAAGAAAAAAGAATATAAATCATATGGATCCTTGAAACAAAAGAACATTACAAGCTGAGTTTTCTCATTCAGAACAATTACATATAAGTACAGATTTCATTGACAACCTTAAACGGAGTAAAAACGATGGTCTGCAATGCATTGCCATTGCAAGTAACTATATGATCCGATGCACTAACATTCACAGCCAGACGATCTTTGTTGCTGTCCAGACCCCACATCGATCGTATCAGGAAGGTATCTTCATCAGTTTCACCAAAGTAAAGTTCATACAATGTATTAGAATTTATAAGGAATAACTTCAATAAATATTGGATACTCAGCCTAACAATCATGAAATTTCATATGAAATAAATGCAAGTCTAGCTACATTTTATGGAGCAAGGATTCAAGGGTTTAAAATTATACCCTTGTTTGAAACCCATTTTTGTTAAGATTGTGTGTTGAAATAGTGATTTTTTGGAAAATATGTGATTAAAAGATAATGAAAATCTTGTTTGAACCCCATTTTTGTTAAGAATGTGTGTTGAAATAGTGATTTTTTGGAAAATATGTGATTAAAAAATAATGAAAAGTTTTCGATTTATGCATGAAGTTATTTTATGGGAGAATGTGATTGAATATGAGTTTTGAAAAACCCAAACATAGGCCACATGTTGCATTAAGTCGAGGGAGAAAATATCTTTATTTAATTATCAAAGTTGTATAAATTACATTGCATAACCCCTTTTATATAAGGTTTCAAATATCATATTCTGAGTAGGAAACATCTAGCTCATGTATGTATACCATTATTTCAAAAAAAAATATTTCTCAAACTCATTTTCAATCACACAATTATATAATAAAATATTTTGCATGTAAATCCAAAACTTTTTCTAACTTTTTAATCACACATTCTCCAAAAAATCACTATTCCAAAATCATTTTCCTGTTTTAATAGTAGACAAACAGGGGCATAATAAAACTTATTTAATTAAACCCTAATTATGTTTGCTAAAATAAACATAGAAATCGGAAACTAGATTAGACGATAACTCTACTAATATTCCCATCACTATGTAGTTTAATTTGAGGTTGGTTCAACATTTTCTATACGTCCTTCACTCAGAAATTTGGGAGCAGAAGAAAATATGGTCCATGCCCCTCAACTACTACTACCCCATCATCTATTTGGCCAACCAAACAAGGTGTCAAGGACCGCAACTTCATTTAAACTCCTTGACTCACACATTGTAAATATTTTAATTCATTTGTAAAATAGTTGGTAATTAGAAAATTTTAGTAAGATTCCTCGGCATTTTGATGTCTACTGCCGTCACTTAGATTTTTGTTCAAAACTCTAT
>CAIGRP010106430.1:0-13547 GCA_903798385.1 Fraxinus cuspidata | reverse complement strand
AAAGTCGACTGAATAAATACTATAATTTCATCATTGTCCAGAGAAGTCGTTTGACAACAATTTGCCTAACAACGTCTAATACATTTCACTTCAATAGTTAAAACAAGAGTGTGCATTTAATATGTTAAGATTATAATAATAAACAAAATTTGATTTTGCTAATGGTAGATCAAAAGATGTACCTAAGTGGTTACACCCCCACTGGGACCCAATAACCCCTTAGGTACACCCTGATGTACAACAAGCAAAACCCAACAAAATTAGCTCATTCTTGGTAGAGATTAAAATCAAATTTTAAGTAGATTTTGATAAAAAGTTGATGAAATGTGTGGTTGAAAAGTTGTGAATCCCATAAAATTTGTGATTAAAATTAATTGTTGATTTTGACTTGAAATTTTAATTGAATTTTAATTCAAACCAAACATAAGCTTAAAGGGACGAGAATGTCACAAAAATTATTTATTCTTTTGTCTCCTTGCATCTAAACCTATTAAAGTGAGTTCAGTTGAGCCCGAAAGCCTCGAGTTTTACGTTTAGTTAGTTTTAATAATTTGCTTATTCATAGAAACATAACTAGCGTGGCCCATGCTTACGAGCAATGCCAAGAAAGTAAAAAATTCTGAAGCGACAATCGTACTTGAATTATGTATCTCATTCTCTCCATACGATCTAAACATCTCATTTAGCGGTTAGTGTAATTGTAGATCCGAAACCTAACTAAGATCCCAACATCGAAAATACTCGGGGAGAGCAATTTTAGTTCATTTAAATATGGTGTGCTACGAGTGAATATTTGCAGCACGTAAAATATCGGCTTTAACGAAATCATTAAAAAAGGGCTTCATGTAGAACTTGAATTTCTAAAAATTTAAATATTCGTGAAATTATTTGATACTACTTTACTTATGGAGTGAGTTTGTACCACCCTGGCAAATGATGACTGGTTGCTAGGGTTGTTGGGGTTGGTGCAGTTACTCATTTTAGGACCATTGTAAGAGGGTCGTTGTCGGATTAATGCAAGAGGCTTGCTCCATTTTGAGAAAATTGCACATGATGCAGAGGTGGTGGATCCGGTCAAGTAAGGTAATCCGCCTACGAGGTGGCTCGAAGTAGCCGGTCTATAGGCTCGATACAACCTGTATTTTTCTGTTGCTTATATGGGTTCTTCGTTTTTAATGTGATAATAAAATAAATTCGTTCGATTTGGCGAGCCCACCTCTAGAGAGATTATGTTGGATATGAATGACTCGAGTCAAATTAACATATTGGGTATGAATGACTTGACCCCAATTAACACCTCTATTCATATTTATCAAAATCGACCTTATCAATTATTAACCAAATTGGGGTTGCTATATTTTTTATGCATTTGTACTCCACAATTATTGAGCAATTTATTTTGCTTTTGTATTTCTGTAATTTATGTCACTTTTATTATTTTTTTACACGTTTAGCTGGGTCGACTAATTTAATTCCAAATAATTTCTCCATATCATCAAGGCTTCAACTGTTGTTCGTTGATATGTAATAATTCTTTTAAAGTTTAATTTACGTGGCTAGATAAATACTTTTTTAATTTGTCTATTTATAATATTGCAAGCAGTGCTTTTGAGTATTAGGAATGCACGAACTTGCTAGTATTAGACTAGTCGACTTGGGAGTTCTTCATAGAAGCGGTTGAAAAAATTTTTTAAAAAAATTATCGCAATTAAAAAGATTCAAGTACTTGATAGGCACCTAAATAAATCCATAAAATTTTCTCCTTTTCCACTCGCTGTTGGAGAGGCTAGGTTTTAGCCCCCTATCGATTGTGAGGTCTTAGGCATAGACCATAACTTGCCATATGTTGATGCCTTGGTGCATATGTGCAGGAATTGTACGCATTTGACAGGGTAGCGGGTTATTATTGCATTGAAGTGTGCCTCAGCATTTGGCTAAGTTACATGCGGAGCTTGCACAAATATTTGAGGAATGCGCATATCCAATTGTGGCGGAAGTTATATAGTGCTCGATTTATTTGACAGTAACATTGCATGGATGAAATTTCTCTACGTATGTGCGAGATTGCCTATGGAGGTGCAAGATTTCTCTGCGTCGTGCGTGACAATGTGGCACGAGTATCGGTAGGAGGCAGCAAGGCATGGACTGATGTCAGCTTGTTACCTTAGCTAATTTCAGTCCAAAATTGATTGGCATAAAATAGGCACAAGGATGGCACACGGCTAGAAGTTAAAGTCAGTTTACCAAGTTCTTGAACAATGGAGCAGATGGGGATGTCGAATGTTGTCTGAGCTCCATTTTAATGAGGTTTTGGGAAAAATGTATTTAAAAATGGTATGTGTTGTTAGAAAATAAGGAAAAAAATTTGTTTTATGTGTAATATTATTTTGTAGGAAAATGTGGTTAAAAATGAGTTTAATGTGTACTTTTAATTTTTTTTTCTTTTTACTTTTAAATTAGACATTCTCAAAAATATAATTTTTAACCACGCCCTTACAAAAAATTTTTTTTATCAAACAGGGGAGTATCACTTTCATTGGTCAGCCTCGTAGAGTTCCAGTTAGGCTCGGACCCGTGTACCCAAAACCAAACCAGGAAAAAGCAACAATAAAATATTATTAACAGAAGACTGTCTGGCCGTAATATTCTATTATTAACTTTTCCTCGTACTTGATGCAGCCACAGTCCTTCTCTCACAAGCCAATAAACTCTAACCGCCTAACTACAAAACAGTAATCAAGAAAATCAAACCATTTTTCTTCATTGGTCGTTTACTTTCCTCCCAAGCCACTCTATTTTCCATATCATATTAATAATGTCAATTTTTAATTAAAACCAAAAAGTTAGATAAGAGAGATTTTTCAAGTGAAAAGTAATTTTTAAAAGAGTATATGGGTAAAAAGTAGGAAAATTATAATTCCCATAGAAGTTTAATTAATTGAAGATTATTTTGAAAAAAAACTCTCCTAAATAACCTTTATCTAAATAGAACAATAAATTTTTACTTCGATGTTAATTTTTAACAACTTTTAACCTTTTTCGAGCAAGCACTAAAATAATCAATATATTTGAGAGTTGTTTATAATCGATTTAAATTGCAGTGAATTGACCAATAATAAACGGATTACCCACCTTTTTAAAGAGGGAACCTACAACACAGTATACATATTTTGTTGCTTTCTTTCATGCGAAGCCATTCTTTTTATACATATATATCACTTTCATCTCTGCAACTTTCATGCTGTCTCCATTAAAGCGTTCACGCCCTTCCTCTATTTTTCCCACCATAAATCTCTACTCTTCACGGAAAAGCACTTCCCAGATACCTTCTATTTCTTCTGCACCGTTACATTCAACTGTAGAAGAACGAAGTTATGAGGTTTTTATTCAGAAAAAATGTTAACTTCTTCATATTTATTTCCCATTTCATTTTCTTCTTCAACTGCACTATTGTTGCGGGTGGCATGTTGGCACCTGTTGATTTCTTGGCCCTGCAAGCAATCCGGAGAAGCTTGGAGGATTTACCCGGGTCGAATTATTTTGCTTCCTGGGATTTCACTTCGGATCCATGCAACTTTGCCGGAGTGTATTGTCGAGGAAATAGAGTTGTAGCTTTAAATCTGGGTGATCCACGGGCCGGGTCACCGGGTTTGACTGGTCGGATCAACCCGGCTATTGGTAAACTCTCTGCTCTCGCCGAATTCACTGTGGTGCCTGGTCGGATAATCGGGTTTCTACCACAGACATTATCTCAGTTGAAGAACTTGAGGTTTCTTGCAGTCAGCCGGAATTTCATCTCTGGCCAAATTCCGGTGACTCTGGGCCAGCTACGGGGACTTCGGACCCTTGATCTTAGTTTCAACCTGCTTACCGGTAGAATCCCTTGGTCCATCGGTACCCTACCGGCGCTGTCCAACGTCATTCTCTGTCACAACCGGCTCTCTGGTCCAGTTCCGCCATTCGGTTCCCGTATCCTAACCCGGCTCGATCTCAAGCACAACGCCCTATCCGGTTCCCTTTCACCACTATCCCTCCCTCCCTCTCTTCAATACCTCTCACTCTCTTGGAACCGGCTCACCGGCCCATTGGACCGGCTTTTATCCCGTCTAAGCCGGTTAAGCTACCTCGACCTCAGCATGAACATGTTCACCGGTCGGATTCCGGGCATTATCTTCAGTTTCCCAATCTCTAACCTTCAATTTCAGAGAAACCTATTCTCCGGCCTGGTTCAACCGGTTCATTTTGTAACAATCCCGACCGTGGATTTGAGCTTCAACCAACTGTCAGGTGAAATATCTCCATTGTTTTCCACGGTTGAGAATCTATATCTGAATAACAACCGGTTCACGGGTCAAGTCCCGGGTAGCTTTGTGGACCGGATATTGGCAGGCGGTTTAAGAATACTGTATTTACAGCATAATTATCTGACCGGGATTCGGATTAATCCAACTGCTGAGATTCCACTAAGCAGTTCACTGTGTCTACAGTATAATTGTATGATCCTGCCCATACAGACACCTTGTCCTTTAAAAGCTGGAAAACAGAAGACAAGGCCTGCTCAACAATGCAGATGGAGAGGGTAAAATGGGAATCAAAATCTCCATCAAGGGCAAAATGGGAATGTTAAACTGTATACGTTTATTTTCCGTCATTTCTTAGACAATATTCTTGAAATACCAAAATATTCAAATAGAACTTGTGCACGACAATTTTCTCTAACTCATTGTGACTTGTAATTAATTGATTATTCAAAAAAAAAAAAAAAATCCACTTCTAATTAAAACGGGCCCCTACAATATTTCTTGGTGTCCATCGCCTAGTTAGTTGTCTGGCCTCCAATAATAGATGGGTCATCATCGTAGATTTCCATCTTTTTCATATCATCGCTCAATTTTGATTTGTTTCAATTTGACGAAAGGTGTGATTTAACAATTGGTTGACACCAAATAAGTAGTTCAAGATCGCGCATTCCATCACCATATAAGACTTGGCATTTTAGTTTTGGTAACATTTACACACGAAATGATTGAAATGAAGTAAATTTTAAATCAAGTGATGGAAATGAAATGAAATTAAAGTGAAGTAATCAACATGAAACAAACCCACAGTGACCTCCAACAAAAATTTTCCTATCCAAAATAACAGATGCCAAGAAGAATAAAAGGCCAAGGACACATAATGGATCTTGAAGTACTATTTCTGTATCTCCTTGGCCAAATCCGCCCACATTAGGAGTACTCGTCAATGGTTGATCAAATTGATTCACCATCTGAAACAAGAAGTTCTGGTCCTATATGTCATATGATCCCTCAAGTCTCCATTTACATTCTTATGCTATATTTGTTTCGGATTAAAATCAGATTTTAATTTAAGATAAAGTCAAACAATCAATATTAACCACATCTTTCATATGTCACGTAACTTTTCAACCAAACATTTCAAAAACTTCTATCACAATCTACTAAAAATCTAATTTTAATCCCACCCACCCGCCCGCCCGCCCGCCCACTTAAATGGGCCTAGTTGAAAATAAAGTAACAGAACCTAGTAATTCGCTAAGGAAATGAATGTTTGAATTATGACTCCTAATTGGCATTGCCATCCTCCATGAACAAGATAATTTACAAATAACAACATTTATATGATCAGATTGTAAAACGCTGGTGCATAGAATTCCAACTTGTTTGGGCTCAACTCGAGAAATCCATGCACTTCTAGTCAACTGAGAAGATCTTTTACTCAATCCAAACAACATTTGGATACCATAAAGTGATTCCCATTTTCGATGTTTCGCGCTAGATTCACATGTCTGTGTGTGTTTCCAGAGAGCTAGAACACGTTTGGAACTTGTAGATTCGAGAAGATAGACATGTTGCAAAATTTATAACTATCATGTTCATAGGAATGATCCCCTGCCCTCAATGAGCAGGAAATCAATTATATTCATATTCATCTAACATATCAAACATGTAACTTTTACTTTGCCCGTTTCTCAAGAATCACAAGGCTGGTCTTTTGATAATGACCAATACCAACTATTTCTCCAAAGTTACGCAAGGGTCCATTCGATTGCAAATGTGAAAATGGGTGGAAAAGAAAATATTTTACAGGGAATTGATTTGCTTAGAAATTATTTTACTGAGAATTGTAATTAATTGTGTTTTATTTATATAATTTTCCATGAAAAATGTTGAAAGTTTGGTGTTAATTTGGCTTCGTTTTTTATGAAAATTGTCAATTAATGTGATAATTTTTCCTACTATTGGGTCTATAATTTGTTCCAATTGCAAAAAAAAAAAAAAAAAAAAATTAGAAAAAAAAACTTACCATACAGAATATCAATCGTTTGACTTTGTTTTGCATAAAAATTTGAAAAATAAATAACCATACCGAATACCATTCGTTTGACTTTGTTTTGCATGAAAATTGTCAATAAAAGTAATAAATTTTTTTACCATTGTGTCTAGAGTTTTTTCCAATTGCAAAATAAAAAAAATAAAAAAAAACCTAAAAAATATTTACCAACCAAAACATCAAGAATTTGTTTTCCTCCAAAATGTGGAAAATTTAAAAAGTTGGAAAACATTTTCCCGAGAAAATATTGCCTTTCAAACACTGCAAAAGTTGAAAAATTATTTTCCATAAAAAATAAGCCCTATCAAACAGGGCCTAAATGTTTTTTAGTATTTCTCACTTCTTTTGGTTTCAAGGTGCACACACACAACAAGAAAGTACTGTCTCCAAGAGAAGATGGGTCTTTTTTTTTTTTTCATTTTTCCCCTCTTTTTCTCTTTTTATCTTTTTGGAATGACTCGATTATTGAACAATACAAGATCCTATATCTTAAGATGTCAAGAACCAATCACGGTACTAACCTGGCAATTATGAATGACATAAGATGATGACACCGAGACCAACAAAAACTTATAACTTATCATATTCACGTAATATCAAAGCAAGAAACAGGCATTTGCTATGTTAAACCAAGACAACAGTATTAGCAACAAGCATTGAGTATCATTCTTCAGAAATTATATACAATGTATAAACCGTACACATATTTTATTTCATAACACCACGAGATATAAAGCAAATTTGCAAACCATATATTGCAGCGAATAATTATGCAAATTGCTTGGTCATACTTGATAACATTAGCCCATTATTTGAACAACTTACGGACGGTATATGCAGTCTTTAATAAAAATGTCTCCTTCGGTGTTTCTTCTTGTTTGTAGGGGCTGGTGCCTCTTCGTTACCAGGGAATTCCCATTTGACAATGTCCCCATCCCAAGAAGAGCTAACAAGCATCGGATACCTAGGGTGCCAACTGCAATCTCTGACAGTTGATTTATGGTGCTGTAGCTTCGCAACTTGGGCCCTGGTTACCTAAAGATTAAAGTCACCATGTACAAAATATCAGTATGAACTGAAGTCGCCAGATTATATTTGGAAACTGTTCTCATAGCATTGACATCAAAAGAACTCTTATACGTCTATCATCAGCTAAAAACAATAGGATATTTTCTCGAGTATCTTAAATAATCTTCAATTCAGCACTAGAGCATGTTTCGCTAAGCTTATAAAAAGTAGTACTTTAAGGCAACTTTTATGTTAAGCAAACACAAGTCTAAACGCATATAAAGTTACTTTTAAGTAACATTTTCTCCCAAACACGTTTGCCCAAAAAGGTCAAAAAAGTATGTTTTTTCCTACTACATTTACTTCTCTTTTTCGTCTTGGCCAAACACACTCAATCTCAAGGATTCCAAGAATCCTTAAAACATTTCCACGATATCATGAAATCAAATCCTTTTAAGGTGACCTCCACTCATAGAATGTATTAAAAGAATTCCATGTCCAACAATCATTAGGAAAATGCAATTGAGCAAAGGAGATATTCAGCTAAAAGAATTATATACGTACCAAATCATAAATATAGACGCATGAATCATGAGATCCAGTGTAGATATACTTCTGGCCAGTGCTGCAAGTTGTAAAGAAATATAAAGCATCTTTAATTTTGATAGCCAGAGAATCAAGTTCATGCAAATTTATTGATTAAACCGAAAGTTAAGCAGAAACTAAGATGACGATGGAATGATTCAATAAGAGCACTCACCTATACTCTGGGGAGAAGTAGCACCGGATGAGAGTACGCAAGACTGAATGACCTTTGTAAGTAGCTATTGATTGATCATATGGGTGCTTCAAGGTTCTTGCCTGAGGAGGGTAGTCCATCCATCTGTAATCCCATTCATAATTCCTGTATCCTTGATAGCTGTGAAAAGAGGAAACGAAAGCCTTTATTCTGTTTATGCTAGATCTCTTGTAATTATCCGTGTGAACCAATGATTTAGACATCAGTTTTACTATATTGTGCACAGACTTGCTCCTCAGTCTCTAGTACGGACGTGCACATCTACTTATAGGGTAAATATGATAGATTTTGGAGAGGATGCAATATCAAAGCATTTGAGCGGTGAATAAGGATATGAAACATAACTAATAGGTGCACGTCACGATATTCATAACGTTATAAAACCACTATTTAGGAACAATTTGGAGGTCTTATCTTGGTTTAGTAATTTTTCAAATAGCTTGTCTATATTTCTGTGTCAAATGTCAGAATCCTTCTTTGAGCCAAACTCCAGGTAAAAAAATAAAATTGACAATTCAAGTGACCAAGACTTAGATCCATGCCCATAACTGTACCATGTGTTCTTAAAGTATGTCCATTTCTATATTCTTGAGTGCCATGTCTTGTTCAAGTACGGTATCCTAATAGAACGGTTGGATTAACATGGATATTTACCTTCCCTAAATAGTTAGCCAATTTTTATGCCACATCCTTACTGACATCATATGCTTGTAACAACTCGGCAGGGAGCGAAAATCTAACGAGCCAATTAAATAATTAAAATTGTGACGTCCATGGAAGGAAAATTCAAGGGAGACAATGGAAAGGCTGAACGAGGTATACCAATTAGTATTGGATGACATTTTCCTTATATCCCAGAGTTTGATTGCCTGATCTTTACCATTGGAAATAAAATAACGACCATCTCCGCGACTATCAAGAAATGTAACACCCTCGAGGTGGCCCATTAGGACCCCTGCTGGCTTGCCTTTGACTTTGAAGCAGCGTCTGTCCCAAACCTATATAGAACAAGAAGTTACGTCGCATTATTCAATTAAAACAAATAAAAGAAAACTTTACTTCTCTATTGCCTCCAAAGTGGCAAAATTGTCTTATTTAAGTTCTAGTTGAATCCTTTGCCATAGACCAATAATGCACTTCAGCGTGTTATACATCACTTTTCACCAACCAAATCATAAAAGCCCCATTAAGTTTCTGTTCTTCTCGGCTATGTTAAATTTAAGGAACAAACACTCATTTAAGGATGTGAATTTCATAAAAGGAAGAAAATCCTTGAAATATTCATAGCAGAATCGAGTAGATGGAAAAATAACTTGATGTTCCATACACTACGGCATCTAAATAACAAAACAGAACAGGAAGAGAGAAGGAAAAATAATGAAAGCAGGAAGATTCTGGCTCTGTTCTTGGCTTTAAAGAAGCTGAAAATTCTTTACACTCACAATGCCACAGTACTGTTGAGTACCTTGTGCACAAGCAGGAGGAACCTCCTCCAATAAATTTAAGAGCTCTAAATCAACTGCTTTGAATTTCAAAATTTCTAAGAGGGCTAACAGAAGTTATAAGAACTCGCCTAAGCAAAGAAACTTTGATTTGGTCGTTGAGGAACATTTACAAGTACAAGATTTAAATAACAATAACTATTCTTAATGGATACAAGCCAACACAGTATTTATCTTCATGAGAAAATATAAAGATGAATGTGGGAGAAATAAACAGATGAGAAACATTTGTTTGCCTGGATCATCAAGCATGGGTTAATTCATATTTAAAGAAACTTTGATTACAAGTAACAGACAGTTCACAGGTAATGCCAGATGACTTCCAATACATTGCTGTGCTTTCACCAACTAATTGGTTAAATTTTGTTGTTGAAGACTAAATTTAAATGAATAAGCGTACCCTCTAACATCACATCTCAATCTTATAGACGAAGTGGTTAAACCGGCAGAAGTCAAGAATTCGAGGGCAAGTGCTGCCACCCATTTAAAAAAAATTTGTACATGTCATCATACCTTTGATGAAATCCAGCTTGCACATGAGGGAGTGTGACGAAGACTAAATTTAAATAAATAAATGTGTCAACTCTTTAACAATTTAAGCTTTTAGATGAGATGATTCAATAATATTTATCACCAAATTTGCCGATGCTAAGAAGAGCTCGCAATGTAAACGTTCGTTATGGTGAGGTGCATATGTATTTACCTTGCAGAAATTGTCGTCACTCCCAGAATAAATAAGATGGCCACCTTCATCAGCAAAACATACCGTGTTGACATCAGACTGTATCAGGAAGGTAATACATTTGGTCAACTGTCTATATAAACTTTCAGGAAAAGTAAAAATAGATAATAGCTAAACCCAAACACATTTGGTTTCAACAATCTTTTTAAACAATTACTTTTAGGTTCTGAGATTGCATTCTTCAAAAAATAAAAACAGCAAGATATCACCGGCAAAACAAGAATCAGACTTCACAAAGCAGGTTGCACGCTAATTAATTGGATTGGTGCTGTTTTGATCAACACACTCCTTTTTCGGACAACTTTTTTTTTTTTGTCTCACAAACGTCAAAGAGTCCAGTTATTCTTAAAAAACAAGGGGCGCCCATGAATTTCACAACTAACATGCAAAATGCCGCCCGCAGAAGGATATGCAAGCAAAACAACTTCACTCTATACTGATAAAAATGTTATCCATCGAGCGGTCAAGTTCAAGCAAATTTAATGGTAGAAGGAAACTCTTAGTTTTCCACACAAGGCATTGAATGCCAAAAACTTTTTGTTTCGACTCCAATGAAAACACGACTGTTGAAAGTCTAGAGCCACGACCTAATAACTCATAAGGAATCTCGTCCTCTTCACAGAGTGATGTACAAATTGAAGTGTCCGTTCCGCTATGTGCTATTAGCAATTATTTTACTCAACAACTGGAAAACATAAAAGAAGATAGAAGATGTCTGTTGGCTAATGCCAATTCTACCGTGTGTGCTTGAATCCGTAGAGAGAGTTTATTTGCTTCGAGATCATAAACATATAGGGCATCATCACTACTTCCAGCTACAATTTCTCGACCATCAGTTGAAAATTTCAAGGAGAAGATTCCAAAAGAATATCCCCCATCATCGGCAGCAGAGAAATCCAAACCATCATGGATTTCCTGGACAATAAACAAGCCACCATTGAAAAATCACTAAACAAAGATATATGCAAGTCTTAAATCACAAGTGCAACACTGAAAGTCCAAATGGACTGAAATATATGCCTTGTCTACTTATCGAGTATAATAAAAAATCTTTATTAACCATAACAACAGTAGCTTCTCAAATACCAAATTAAATAGAACTTGGACTCCGTACCGTGATGTTTGCTAGAGATGTCGATGTAGTAGATCCAACATTAACAATATTAACAATAGGTGACATGGTAGCATAGACCTGCAACCGCAACATACAATACAGAAATAAGATCGTAACAACAGAAATTGGATTTGCACTTCAGGAAAACAAATTAGAAATAATATAACAATCAAGATACTATAATAATTGAGTTATAAAATTCTACAGCATCCGGTACTACTGGCGGTCTATGACTCTAGTAGACAGCAAGCAACTTAACTTCAACTTCATACAAGAAATTCAACCAATTACTACCAATGTACATTATATGTGCACTGAGAATTTGATGGGCTCACTCTTCAACTATATCTATCTTCTTATCCAGAGAGTTGTATACTTTTTTCTCATTTATTCTTTCCAAATCTTACAAGAAAATGGAGTTTCATCCTTAAAAAGAAGTAAAATTGCTCTAATATTATCTTTCTAAACTTTTAAGCTAATAAGCACCACGAGAAACAGCCTAGATATCAGAGACATTAAATATGTAAAAGATATGTAACCTCCTAGCGTACCTTGCAGTTGCACTTGATTGGTATGCATAGCAAATGTTGACTCAAATGAAAAAAGGTATTCTCAAATATATATATCCTAATGTGTGCAAGTATGTCATATCGTGATTGAGTATAACATATAAAAGGCACAAATTCAAATAAAACATTTTAAACATTTTCAAATCAGCTACCATGAGAGGAGGTTCACATTCACCACCATCTCATACAGAGGAAACAGCGTGAGAACTCACAAGATATTGTTGATTTGGTGAAAGAGACGTGTCAGTAACTGTCCATCTCAAGCTTCTGGCAAGAATGTTCTTCTGAACTTTCCACCCCCTATCCACATCATATATTCTAATGTGGCTTCCCTGTTTTAAAAGAACCAATAGGGTTTCAAGTTAAATATTTCATCATTTGGAAGCAATAAAAGCATGAAAGCACATTCAACTAGAGAAATCACAAATAATCCACTCAATTAAGGTGGATATTTCTTGAACTTCATAAATTCAATATATTTTAGCAGTCGAAGAAAAACTTAAGTCATTTGAACTTCTAAGAACAATGTTACATTATGCATACACTTTTATAAGCCCATCAACTGCAGGAAGACAGCAATACCTGAAATGCAGCAACAAAAAGTGAACCATCAGCAGAAAACTGCGACACATAAGCCCTAGTTGACATCTGGTCCACAACCAAAGGACCATTAACTGGCAAGTACTTACTGAGAATGTGACAACAATCTCCTGATGAGAACCTCCCTCTTCCCGAAAAATTAGCTTCTCGACCTGCCAACATTTTCATAGTTGAAACAGGAAGCTCACGCTTCCCTGGGTGAACACGGCTCAAATTCTCATGGGGTCCTGATCTAAGCTTTGTGAGCTGAGCAATTACATGATCCAAACAATTCGATGAACATTTGGACTGAGAACTACCCTTAACTTCATTATTAGAACTCGAACCATCAAGAAGACCGGAATCTATCTCCAATTTGCTTATAGAATATCCCATACTGTTAATGGCAGCATGCCCTGCAACAAATTGCATTTTATATCATAATCACTACAGGAAATTGCCCAGATACAATCATAAGGCACATTTGACCCTTTTTATCATCCCCAATTGGATTTTAACCCTGCCAAACCTACAAAAATATGCCAATTCAACCATCCAAACATATCGCTATCAAATAACAAGTGCGAGCATTAAACAGAAGTATAATCAAACTAGATACTCTGTATAGTTCGAGTAGACATCAGGCAAGAAATTGTATTTAAATAATTATTTTATCAAAGGTATATTGTACTTAAATAGATACAACTTATAAAATTAAGAGGCAAATTCTTACAAAATTAGCTCAATTCTGATACTATAAGTTGCTATATATTAAGCGAGCTATCCAAGGCTACAATATAGTTCAGTTGGTTTACCAGAATCACTAGGTTTGACAGGAATAAGAACCACTGAAGGTACTTGTTACGGGCCTTCTGAGGCC
>CAIGRP010106429.1:0-12837 GCA_903798385.1 Fraxinus cuspidata | reverse complement strand
AATTACAATTCTTAAAAGTAGTAAATTACAATGGCTAGTGCAGGGTCGAACACTAGAAAGTTTGAAAGATGTTTGAAAGACTAATACCCCCTATAATAGCATTCGGAACAGAAACTTAAGTGATAGGAGTAGACATTAAAATGCCGAGAAATCATACTAAAATTTTCCAATATCCATCTATTTTACAATTGAATTAAAATATTTACAATGTGTGAGTCAAGGGGGTTAAGTAAAGTTGGGGTCCTAGACACCACGTGACATTTCTAGTCACATGTATTGCCCTGACACATTGCTAGATGTCATATAGGACGACGAAAGTGAATTGGTGATAAATTAGAAGGGGTGTTTTAATTTATCGATTTTGATTTGATCAAAATAATAACTCACATAGTTAGATATCGTGATTGAGAACCTAATGTGTCATACAAAAGAGAGAACCAGAAGAATGAGATTTACCAATTAATTAATTGACAAGTGTTGGATAATTAATTAATTGGGTTGCTTATTAATATGCTCGAATTAGATTAATTAATTTATGGACCAGATTTAATTAATTTAATTAATTAAATATTGGACCGGGTTAAGTTTAAGAGACATACCCAACTCACTTGAACTTATATTAATATGCTGCTTGGGTTTGAAAACTGTAGATAAATAATTCATTATTCTTGCTAACACAAGAAAGGAAAACCTAATCGTCATTCTTGTTCTCTATGTGGATCACCATTGGATATTGGACAATTGGACAGCTTGGATTGCAGATCGTGATCATTGAAGTTCAAGAAAAATCAAAGGAGTTTGTGAAAGTCATCAAATGTATAATTCTTATCACAGTTTCTATCTAAACACAATGTAGATCATTGGTGGGAATTGAAAATTGTTTTATTTTTCACTGTGCATGATTAAGTAAATTCCCAACACATTCTTTTCAATTTATAAAAACTTGCAATTTTCTTCTCGAATTATCATAGATGATGATCTTGCAGTACCAATTGATGTACCCTAGCGAAACTGTATCTGCAACTGCATACCTTTTTAACAAATTCCATCATCATAAAGGAGCTAAGCTATCCAAGTATATTAAATTAAGCATAGTAAATTCAAAACTTTTTTTTACATATAATTGATATTATTTCAATGCAGGAAACAAGTTATGGCTCTTGTCAACTTCTCCTGCTTTAGCTTTCTGTTTGTATGCTTTCAGTGGTTTTTCCCAGCTGCTAATGACTGTGGTTTTAGTAGCTTCCCTACATTCGGTTTCCAGGTAGTTCAACAAAAGTATGGTCTCCTTTTGTTTATATTTTATCTAAACGCTCATGATTAACAAAAATAATTTTACACAATTGAAATGTACCTAACATAATTGATATTTGGAGTAATTAGTTATGAAAATACTAATGATGTCCTTCCCTCCAAAGGTTCTATTTCGATTTTGCATCGACATATGTTGGTGTTGGCATGATTGTTCATTATATGGTTAATACTCACTTGTTGGAGCCATCATTTCGCGGTGAACCATGTATCCTCTGATTGAGTCTAAGAAAGGCGGCTGCTATACTGCTGATCTATCTGTAAGTAGTCTTTATGGAATCCAAGGGTATATAGTAAGTCAAGTCGAACCTTGCTATAGTGCTGGGCGTTGCCAAGGGGACACTTGTCAGCTTTTCACTAAGATATGGCACTAAAGGGGGAGGGAGGCATGCACTTATCACCAGTATGGATTCTTACAAGGAGAATAACTCAAACCATACATATACTGTAAATCATTTGGTTAAAAAGGTAAACTGTACAAAACTGTCCTTTCGCGCCCATGAAAGTGAAGACTCTAATTATTTGGCTTTTGTTGATCTGGGCAAGTTTTTCTTGCCATTGCCTTGATACTTGGTGATTATCTTCCATGTTCTCCATGTGATTGATTGTATTGACATTGATAAGTGATATGATTTGGGACTCAAATTCCTTGTAATTTGGAAGTTTGATTCATGGAGGAAGCTTAGATAATTTTGGTTTAGAAGTCCGATTTGATAAGGGATCAAGTTTAATCATGGGTTAGGATTTTGACTGGGAAAAGAACTTTGGAATGGATATAGAAGTGTTTTGGATGCAAGGGGACATAATAGGGGGTGTAGGGACGAAGGGACGTAGTACCACGCGCCGACAGCGCGAAAGAGAGACGGAATGGCCGGCGCCATCTATGTTGCGAGAATTTTATCCATGTTTGGTTTCTTACACGGTTTTATGTCTTACTTCTTCCATAACTCTAAGATTTGGCTCTTATAAATACTCTATAAGGTAGATAAAATTCTCGCAACATAGGTGGCGCCGGCCATTCCATCTCTCTTTCGCGCTGTCAGCGAGTGGTGCTACGTCCCTTCGTCCCTGCACCCCCTATTATGTCCCCTTGCGTCCAAAACACTTCTATATCCATTCCAAAGTTCTTTTCCCAATCAAAATCCTAACCCATGATTAAACTTGATCCCTTAAGAGAGACTCAAGATAACAATCAGATCATTGTTGCATACACCAGAAACTTGAGAGAATTGTTTAGATTTAGATTGAGAGTATCAAATCTTGTAAAGACAATTTTAGTTTCTAAGTATAATAAATTCTCCTCTTCTTCTACAAAAATCTTGGTGGTTGCGTGATTCATTATTTTTCATATTATCCATATTTTCTCATTTTTAATTATTTGGCTGGATTCTCAAAAGTCGTATCAAAGCGATTCTGGTATCTTTTTTGGTTCATAACAAGTTGTATTACAGCCAAGGTTTTTTAACGGTTTCTTGGGAGGTCCAAATTGGTTATTAAAATGAGGTTTAAACAAGATCGATTGTTTCAGGAATGGCAATAATGAAGTTTGAGATTCCACTTTTAGATCATAACAATAGACTTTCTTTGTGGCAAATCAAGATGCGAGCGGTTATTGCTCAATTATATTTTGATGATGCTTTATTGGAGATAGATAGTATGATCACAACAATGACTACGAAGGAGAAGCAATGCAAAGATCGGAAAGCCCTATCACATGTACATCTTCATCTTTCTATTCAAATTCTTCAAGACATGATAAAGGAGAAAAGTGCCGCTAGGTTATGGTTAAAATTGGAGTAGCTTTATATGACAAAGAGTTTAATAAGTAAGTTACATTTGAAGAAGCGCTTATATTCTCATCGTTTGACGAAATGTGGATATTTGGAAAATTATCTATTGGTGTTCAAGAAAATCGTCGTTGATTTGGAGGCAATAGAGGTCAACTATGATGAAGAAGATTTGGGGCTGATATTGTTATGTTCGTTTTTGCCTTCATATATGACTTTTAGAGATACCATTCTCCATTATCGGGATACTCTTACTATTGAAGAGTTGTATGACGGGCTTTATTTTAAGGAGAAGAAAAAGCATTTGGTTATCGATTTTAAGGTCTAGGCAGAGGGTCTTGTTGTTCGTAAGAGGAAGACATGTGGTCATGGAAAGGGCAGAGTAAAGGGTAACAACAATGGTAAAGTCTATTGGTATTGTAACAACAAAAGACACATGAAAAGAGATTGTTATGGTGGCGGAACAAGTTTGCTACTAGAGATCAGAAGGAACAACCAAAATTTTTTGATAATGTCAATCTTGCAGAAGAAGACAGTGGTGGAGATCTTTTGACGATTACTAAAGGTGACTCCAAACCTGACGAAGATTGGATTCTTGATTCGGCTTGTACTTTCCATATGTATTCAAATCGGAATTGTTTTTCTTCATATAAATCAATTATAAGGGGTTCTATGATGAAGAGAAATAATAAGCCTTGTAAAATAACTATGATTAGTAATGTCAAAATCATGATATTTGATGGAATGATTAGAACACTTGACAACGGTCCACATGTTCTAGGTATAGATAGGAATTTAGTCTTTTTGAGTAATCTTGTATAGATAGGAATTTAATTTCTTTGAGTAATCTTGATTCAAAGGGTATATGTATAACGGTGGAGGTAGAGTTCTAAAAGTTAGCAATGGTATTCGGGCTGTGTGAAGGGGACAGAGAAAGTCTCGATTATACGTGTTAGAGCTGCACCTTATTGTTTAATAAACAATAACTCGGGTAGAGTTGGTTGTAATTGGATTGTTCGTGGTGGTTCGAACAATAACACTGGAGAATCTTCTAGTAGCTCACATGGAACTTGTTACGATCTTGTTGATCATGTTGATGTGGTGATTCGAGCAGAATTACTAACTCAGTTGGAGCTGGAAGTGAATGAGATGATTCAAGAAAGGATGACACGCATGGTAGTTCTACTGATAAGTAGGGCTTGGATTAGTTCACAGTAACTGAGTATGCCTGGTATGAGTATGATGTGCCCAATAGGGGCATGGTGGAAAATTGGAGAATGACTTGAAGAGTTAAGATTTAATTCCTTGCTATAGAATTTGTGTCAATGTGGAGTTTGTTTTGTTTTGTGACTCAAATTTCATGTGATTTGGAAATTTGATTAATGGAGGAAGTTTAGGGTTTTGTGTAATCCTGCGGTTTTGTGTTCTATTTCATCCATAACTCCAAGATTAGGCTCCTATAAATACTCTACAAGGTGTGGTTGTTCATAGACTTAAGAGAGACTCAAGATAACAGTTATATCATTATTGTTTACATTAGAAACTTGAGAGAATTATTTAGAATTAAATTGAGAATATCAAATCTTGTAAATACAATTTTAGTTTGTTGGTATAAAAAATTCTCATCTTCTTCCACAAAAATCTTGTTGGTTGTGTGATCCATATATTTCATATTGTCCATATTTTATTGTCTTTAATTATTTAGCCGAATTCTCAACAAGTCATATAAGAGCGATTCTTGTATCTTATTTGGTTCATAACAATAAGCTTGGGAGTACAAAAGTTACAAAAGATGTCAGAAAACCAGATGACAAGGGAATGTAGTACTCGACAAAGACTACAACAATGACAAAAAATAAAAAAAAACTAACTATTTTTTGAAAGATCAATTAATAAATTCATTAGATATAGCTGGTTATGTAATCTTGACAGCCTTATCTGTTGCCATGGCACCAATTATCATCCACCAGCTGAAATGGTATCACGTACTTGTGGCATACACAATTGCTCCATTTTTTGCCTTCTGCAATGCTTATGGATGTGGTCTTACAGGCTGGTCATTAGCCTCAAACTATGGCAAAATCTCGATCCTCGTGTTCAGTGTATGGTTTGGTCTTGATCAGAAAGGGGTTGTTGTTAGTCTTGCTACTTGTGGTGTGATGATGAGCATTCTATCAACAGCTTCTGATTTGATGCAAGACTTCAAAACAGGATACTTAACACTTTCCTCTCCACATCCCATGTTTCTTAGCCAAGTTTATGGGATTGCCACGGGTTGCATCATGTCACCTTTCATCTTTTGATTTTTAGCAAGGCAAACAATGTGGGCGACCCCAACGGATCTTATCCTGCACCCTTCACCTTGATGTACCGTGGGATTGCCCTTCTTGAGGTTGAGGATTTCTCTTCCCTTACAAAAAATTGTGGCAAACTTGCAATCGGATGTTTTGTTGCAGCTATAGTAATAAATACAGAATTTACAAGTTTAATCTTAGTCCAATGCGCATGGCACTTATTTACCATAGACATGTGCATTGGGTGCTTCATTCTATTTATTTGGAAAAGAGAGAACAAAAAACAGGTAAAAGAACTTAGACCTGCTGTTGCATCAGGCCTTATTTGTGGTGAATCTTTGTGGGCAATTCCAGCTGATGTTCTATCGTTAGCAGGTGTTAATGCACCACTCTGCATGAAGTTTTTGTCTGCCTCCACAAAAAGAAAGTCGATGGTTTTCTAGGCGGCTGATTATTTAGACCTAATCAATAGATTTTAGGGAAAAGATTATCTTCAACCTACACTGAGTCAATAGATCTTAGGGAAAGATTGTCTCTGTGTTTCTTATGTAATTTTTCATTTCCTACTTTAGAATCTTTGATGCTGTGGTTATTCCATTCATGAATACATAGAACTATAAGTTAATTATTAGATCATTTTTTGAAATCCAACCAACCAATATCATTAAACAAGATCACTACGCCCAAAGTGCATAAGAAATAAAGGAATCCAATTAGTCCAACTAAACAAATAATGTTGAAAAATAATAGCTCATGTCCACTTTGTTATCTTCAAGAGGTACAAGATGACAAGATCCATTGCTAACTTCCTGCAACAAACTAGAGATATCACTCAACAACATCTCATTCGGCACAAAACAAAAATCACATGCCAAGCTTTTGACTATCAGCAAGCTATAAGTTTTAGTTGCAAAACGAAAATCACAAGCCAAGCTTTGGACTATCGCCAAGCTATCACTTTAAGCCACCAGTAGATAGGTGTCCATTTCATGTAGTAAAAAGAAGTCGCCCTCTAAAAGTCACCGCCTCCGTAGCCTCAACCGTGAAGTACCCCACCCTCTTCACGCATCTACGATCACACCATCAGTATCTCTTATCACTGTACCCACTCCAATAAAACTCTCACCCACCCTCATCGCAGCATTTATATTGGAGTTTTAACCATTAACTTTGAGTGTTGTGCCCTAAATCCAATCGATTTTGAATACAAACACTTTAATATGATTAATGCATTATTATTTATAGCAGATCTATTATTTAATTGAATTGTTATTCTAATAAATTAAATTAAAAGAGTTAATAGATTAAAGTCTTCATAACTTATAATTGTAAGGTACAAATTACATATGGCTAAATTTTAATTTTTCGTGGTCATAAGTAATAACAAGATATGGTTATCGATATTAAAGATAGATTAGTACGCGTGATATTTTTCACTTATGAAATAAGTAGTTAATCAATTAAAATATAGTGACATCGAAATAGATACATGAATATTTTTTTAAGAGAACAAAGCTTTGGAGACTCCAACGGAGATTCTACATGGACAATTATCTAAACATCAATGATTAATTTCCTCTAACGTTCTATACTGGATAGGTCATTCGACTTGAGGTTATCATAGTATCTCATAGGAGAGTCATACTTTAGTGATATTGGGATTTTGCTCTGCCAAGAGTCGCTAATACGATATCGTTTGAGTTGTTAAGAATCATATGAAGGTTGTGAATAATCAACAAATTATTCGTCACTCTTAAATAGTAAAAGATTATGATCTACGTTTCATTCAATTTAATTGGTCAAGATAAGTACGCAAGTTGAAAAGAGTTTTTGACAATCTCATAATTAACCATATCGTACTGATGAAAGGATTATAATTTTACGATGTCCAACACATTGTTAGTTATGAGACGACATATGTGAATTAATTAATTTAGTTGAATTAATGATAAACTAAAATATCTCTTATTTTGATTAGATCATAATAATAATTCGAGTCGTCCGACTTCGTGATCTGAATCACGCATAAAAGGAAAAACTAGATGAATAATATTATGAATTAATTAATTGATAAGTGTTTGACATTTGTAGAATTAATTAATTGAATTGTTTATTAATGAGTTTAAGTTAATTAATTACGGGCCAAGTTTAATTAAGTTTTACATAGTTGTAACAATAGAAATTGAAATTGCAATTACTCAACGTCATGACTCACAACACAATATCATAATCTTACTTGTACAAAAAAGAAAAACCTTAATCGCGCATTCTTGTTCTCCTATGTGGATTATCATTAGAGGTTGAATAATTGAAGATTGTGTGAAAAGATCACTCATAAAGGTGTGAAAAGATCATGTTAGATCAAGATTTACAAGGAGGAACAAATATCATGATTGTTCGTGATCGAGATTCAAAGGAGTTTGAAAAATTTGTAAAATGTATAATTCTAATCACGATTTCAATTTAAACACAAATGCGATCCTTGAAGGAAATTATTTTTAAATTTCGCTGTGGATGTATAGTAAATTCCTAATAATGGTATTAGAGGCGACTTTGTGTTTCTTAGAAATTATTTTTTAAATCTTGGAACAATCAATGGTAGATCGTTGTTGATTTCTTATTTCTAGCTTTTAAGAAAATTGATTTTCATCTTGTAAAATTTGTTTTTTTTTTTTTGAAAAGAAAAATAATTTTTGATAAAAATGAATCGAAAAGTGATGAGCGTAGCGATCGTGGAGAGCGAAGGCCCTGCTGCAGCAACATGTACGTTGATTTCTGGTACCATCCAAAAATTTGTTTAGGGTGTCAAACTGAATTTCGTGGGCGAAGGCCTCACCTATAATTTGTGAAATTGTGGATCCCTACCTGCAATGTTGATTCAGGGCTCAAGTTGCCATTTTAAAATAAGGTTTGAAATTTGGAAATTGGGGGTCAAGTTACTATTTTAAAATAAGGTTTGCAATTTCAAAAGGATTTTAAATTTGATTATCAAAAGGGTTTAACCTAAATTTTCATTTTTTTACTAGAATTTTAATTTTGATCCAAATAAAATTTTATTTAAAATTTACGACTTTTTAAATTATCATTAAAATTGGATTCAGTTAAAATTTAGAACTTTGACCATAAATTGAATTTTCTTTTGTTTAAGAGTTTTATCCTAAATTAAAATGTTAATTCAATTTATCCTAAAATTTTAGAATTAGAGTTGAACTCTAATTTGTTATTTAATTAATTTGATTATAATTAAAAAAAAACCCGCTAATTAAACTATTGATTTATTTGATCTTAACTAATTTAGACAATCTTAGTTTCTAAAAATTTGAAATATATTTTTGTATAATATTAGATATTTTGTATATTATATTAGATGTCATATAAGGAATGCATTTATATGATGAATGTATATTTAGTGGAAGAAATGGACTCGGTCATTGTTTTAGGCCTACGTGCCTTTTACTCACTTTGGGCTTGTAAGCTCTTTATTAATTTTGGATCTACAAGTCAGTTATTATTATGTGTCCAATTCTTTTAGGCATGCGTATCAAGTAGTATATGAAATATGTTGTACTTGGATTAATTGAAGATGCAAGAAAAGGTAATGAACATTGAGTCCAGCATTTTATGATTCAATGCTATGTCCCTAAGAACTGAGCAACTAGTATTTCTTTTGACTCGAGATGGCTAACCATATAATCGTTCACATTATATGTATGTTCATTTGCATGTTAAAATATGTATACATATCTTGTTATGATAAGACATCTGCATGTTAATGCGTTAAAAATATTAAGTTGGGCATATTATTCGCTTTCCATCATTGTAGTGAAAATCAGAGTCCCTCATCGATATCAACTTGTTGAATACAAAGTTGGTCCATTAGGATATATTTAACACAATGAAATATTAGATATTTTTAAATGATAAAATTTATTTTTGGTTGAGTATATTCAAGTAGATAAATTTTAGGGACATAATTAAGCTAATACATAATAATATCTACCCAAAATTTATTTGAGAAGGTCATAAATTTAAGTTAAACAGTGGAAGCATAGAATATCTACCCAAAAGTTTTTTAAATGCTTGTTGAGTACACTTAAGGTCACTGAAAGTCAAGTACGGATTCCATAAATTTATTTGAGAAAGTCATAAATTTAAGTAAAACAGTTGGAGCATAATTAATTTAATAAAAGACAATGTTCAATTAGTTGATGTATTTCGATATATATTAATTCTCTTTTTCGTCATGTATAGTTTTGAATCATGAGTAATATGAATTTGAGAGGCATACTGACTAAATTTTCTTGATTAACATTGCAATCTGAAAACTGACCTCAAGCATGATAAAATGGTTATGTCCTTGAGCAGTTTTTTCCAAAGACACTCACTGAAAACTCGACTGAAAAAGAGGTGACTTGAGTTGCCTCTTGTAATAAACATGAAGATAATACTGCAACATGTGATGCTTGTAACTATGTCACTTGAGTTGCAAAAGTAACATAATATGATCTTCAGTTAGTGCTCATGCACTGAAGATGATTGACTATATTGAGAAGCTGTTTCAGTTGGATTCAGTCATGGACTATGAATTAAGTATTGACTTGGTTCTGCAATTTTGATAGAGAGTTATTAACAGTTTTGTTATGACTTTTTTAACATGAATTAGCTCAGGTCCACACTCCCTATATTGACCGAGCTTTGACCATTGATAAGACCTCTAAGAGAACTAAGAAGAAGTCTAAAGGAGACTTGTGAAAGCATCCAAGAAGGCGGATATCATTGTGGACAATATCAAATTTGATAACTCTTGCTGCTCATTATGGAATTAAAAGTCATTGGAAGAGAAATTGCAAGACTTACTTCAAGAGTTTGAGGTTCATATATCTAGTTCATTAGCTTCTTGTGTATTAGATACCGGATATAGATTTCATATTTGTATAAATATAAAAAATCTGAAGAGAAGTATACCTACATGTTGGAAATGGAGTAAGGGTGCTTCATTACCTGTAAGAACATACTTCTTACCATGGCCTTGAGGATCAAAATTAGAGGAATGTTGTTTTATCCTACAATTATGAAGAACATTATTTTAATTACTTATTTGGACATGAATTATTTTTCAATCAATGTTAAAGACGATTATTATTCATTTTAACTTGATAGGGTCAACTTATTTTTAATCATTGAATTTTGTTTGCTAGGTAAGATGACCAATTATCGCTAGAGCGGGTTTATCTTATTTCATCATATGTAGTGATGACCATTCTAGATGTGATTATGTATAATTGATGAAATTATAAACATGGTGGACCTTTCAAGTCTCTACTCTCGTTCATAAACTAGAGAAAAGTTTTCTTAATCGAACGAGCCATTGTGGAAATGGCCTCTATCATCTTTGACTGTAAGGCATCATCTGTTGTAAAGATGACCGCCTGTTAATTGCCTTGAATTTAATCTGCAGCAAGTTATGGGTACCTCGCCTCAGATTTCAACCTCTTTCATTTTTTCATTTTCCTTTTTCGGGAAATTAGGCTGCATACGGCTTTTTGTTAGGAAACTGAAAAGCACACTTTTGAAGACACTGAGAAAAAAATTCATTTTTCAATTCAAATTCCTTAAAAAAAAATTTGTCTTCTCGTCTCTTTTGCTTCTCTTTCTTCACCCTTTGGTCTATTTTTCATTGCCCATTTTTGGAGAAGGCAACACTAACATTCACACCAGGTTGATGAATTAAAAAGATTTGGAGGTAGAATGGGCTTTGGGAATGGATTAAAATCAAAGTCAGATTGCTATAAGACTTGAGACAAAAATGAATTTTCATTGGCAATGAAAAACGAAAAGAAGGAAAAGAGACAAAAGAGAAGACAACATCTTTTTTAAGGAATTTGAAGTAAAAAAGGGTTTTTGTTCTCTTAGTTTTTAAAAGTGTACTTTCTAAATTTATTAGAGTCGTATGCAGCCTAATTTCCAATAATTAAAAAGAGAAAAAAGAATTAAAGAGGCTAAAATCTGAGCCCCCTCTAATGTTGGGTTTGAGGCGTGAGCGTCAGTCACCTTGGTCCAAAATCAGGCCTGAAAGACCATATGCACTAGTAAGTGAACTTTACATGACAAGATACAAAGAGAAGCAGTTGTCAAACAAATGAAGTCAAATTAATACAGTATAGGGCATTGTCAATAATTTGTACATATGGACTTGTGTAGCTTAAAAGCCAGTATGCAGTGTAACTGAACTTCACATGAGAAAATACCAAGACACGCATTAAAAAATAACGCATTGTGGGGGTGGAATTTCGAACTCCTCATGAGCAACTGCTGTGTCTGTAGAAACCGTCAGAAATGGAAATGATAGAAAATAATTAGCTTAAAACATGTAGTCGAATGAATACAGTAAAGGGGGGTGTTTTTAGAAAAAATATAAAATGTCAGCATTTACCAAAGTCAAGATCGATATTGTCATCAACTTTTACATAGAACTCAGAATTCCAAGTCTGGACTGCTGTGCTAAAGAAGAATTTTGTTTTCTTGGGCAGTTCCTCTTGAGCCTCATTTATCATTTTAATTTGCCATTAACTGAAAAAACAAAAAACTAAAGAAGAACAAAAGAAATAAATGACGAGAAAACCGGTTACTATATACAAAGAGCTTAAGACGCAGATTAGAAAAGTGACAACACAGATTTGTGAATCAGTTTAAGGCAAAAAAGATTAATAACATAAAAATATCAAAAAATCCTTTGTCACACGATTTTCCTCATCAACATTGTGGTCCAAGCTGTCACCACGGTTAGGACTGCAAAATTCAAGCAACTGATTAATGTTGCATTATGTTCGGTTGATAATTTTGGTTAATCCTCACAAGACATTGATAGTGTAGAAGAGAAAAGGACAAGGAAAAAAGTACGTCAAATTGTCTTAATTAGGAAGCACAGTTTTTAAGTGTGAGGCAAAACCTTCGACCAATCACAAATCGTAAGTGGAATGAATACAGTAAAGGGGGGTATTGTCAATTATTTGTACCTATGGACTTGTGTAGCTTAAAAGAATCAGAGAGGAACAACTGTTAAAAATTTTTGTTTTCTTCAATCTTAGAATTTCATGCAGTAAAGAATCTGCTTTGCTTTCCCATACTGATCATCGAATGTTCAAGTGACCAAATGGCTCTGAGTATTTCTTGGGTGCAGGTTTTGACACTTCAGGTGTCCCAAAAACATTCCAAAACCTCAAAGTTTCGTCTCCTGCTGCTGATGCAACCGTGCATCCATCCGGGCTCTAAATCAAAGACAACAAGAAAAGGATCAGAATTAAGATGTTAAAAGATTATAAGATACAACTCAGTGCCACAAGAAAAGGATCAGATTTAAGATGTTAAAAAATGGAAGCATTACATCACTCTTCGAATAAGATACAACTCGGTACCTGAACCATAAAAAGAACTCTTGATGTATG
>CAIGRP010106411.1:0-16288 GCA_903798385.1 Fraxinus cuspidata | reverse complement strand
TATCGCAAAATCTGGTACCCTTTAGTCTAAACA
The DNA here is from genome assembly GCA_903798385.1 of Fraxinus cuspidata. NCBI lineage: Eukaryota > Viridiplantae > Streptophyta > Magnoliopsida > Lamiales > Oleaceae > Fraxinus > Fraxinus cuspidata. Next base: position 16,255 of record CAIGRP010106411.1, on the reverse strand, counting down.
ACCGGGGAGTTATCGACCTAAAGCTCGCTACAGGGTCAATAAAAAAGCTTAAGAGAGTGAGGTCAATCATAAGCGTTTGTTGAAAATTTTGATGAAATTGTGCAATTGTATCTGATGTTTGGGGTTAGATAACAAGTGGATTTGAATTACTTAGAGTGGGAAAATAATTGAGTGATTTGAGAGCAACCTTTAAATTTACACTTGGGAAAAAAAGTAAACATTTATATAAGGAGTGTGAATCTCACCAGAAGGAAATAAAATATTTGACCATAAAGGGTTGGTTGAAGTCAATTTGAAAATTTTTCCATCTTGACAACATTTTCATAATGTAAATAATGATTGAAAGTGGCTATGCACACATGCACCGATTGAACATTGGATAAGCCTAAATTATTTTTGCTAGCATTATTTGGAGCATATTATGAATTGATTATACAATTTTACACTCGTTGGTGATTATGGCAAGCTATCTAATGTTGTTAATCTTTATCATGTATTACTTGAGTGTGTTTGCTAGCATTATTTGGACCATATTTGTGAATTGATTATAGAATTTTACACTCGTTGATTATTATGGCAACCTATCTAATATTGTTAATCTTTATCATGAATTACTTGATTGTGTTAATAGATAATCTTGCTCGGGATGAGTAAGAACTTAAGTTTGGGGCTATTTGACAAGTGTATTTTTGCACACTTATTTAATACCTAAATATGCTTATTATTGATAAAAAAAAAACTGAATTTCTACTCACAATTTTGTAATTATTGCTTTTGTAGGTAAAAATCACCTAAAGGAAAGAGAACAAGACAAAATGAGGAAAATGGAATAAAAGTGTGCAATATTGTGAATGTGGGGACCAAGGTGAACAAAGCAAAAAGCAAAAAGATCTTGGATGCAGTTTATGAAGGGCATAATTGATATGAAAGTCAAAATTTGTAGACCAATTTGTATAAGATCAAAGTTGAGGGACCAGTGTGCAATTACCTAAGGAACTTGGCTGCAAAATTAAAACCAAAAGTTGGTTTTGGACAAAAACCGCAGCGCCTAGGCACCCTTTTAAAAATTTGGGGACCTTTTTGCCATTTGTCCAAAACTTTAGGAACCAAAGTTGCAATTCTGAATAAGTTTTTTTAAATTGAAACCCAGCCACCTGCATTCGGGGATTTTTTGGCTAGTTTTCTTTGGAATTTCATTTTTTTCTTCTTTTATTTTATTTTCTTTTCCTTTTCAACTTCTTAGTATTTTGGGGATATAAATCAAGAGCACAAGGAGAATACATACAAGGATTTGGAAAAATATTTGGGGAAGTCAAGGCAAAGCTTCCAAAAAGGGGTTTATCTTTAACTTTGTATTTTCTCAATTATTTTGTCATATTTGTAATGTATTGTTATAGATATTCTCTTTTTTTATCATTTGTATAACATGGGTTAAGTATGTTTGTTGGGATTTATGGTTGAAAGTTTACCTAACTTTAATATTTTTTATTTTCATGTATATTTATTATTGTGTTAAATGCCCTTTTTTATCTGGCCATTAAATGATTGAATTTAGTGATTTGTAAATCGTTCGAGAGAAGATTGTACATTTTAGACCAAATAGTAATTAGTCTAGATTTGTGTGGAGGATAGAGATATACTCCTAACCCTAGGTGACCATTGAGTTATTTTCACAAAGTTTTAATGCGATTGTTTGGCTTTAATCGACATAGAGATATTGTTAACCTATGGTCGATCTTATGTTTTGATTATAACAAAAAATATATATTTATCTATAACATTTATATTTAAAGTATTCATTGTTACATATTGCGGACTTAATCAAATTGGAGACAAAACGATTAGACGAAAAGTTGTCGATCAAGAAATCTCAAATGAAAATCGATCGAGCACTCACGTCAAATCGAATGGAGACAAACTTTGTGCCATTTCAAAATCTGGCAACAAATCGAGCACTCACACCAAATCAATCAAAGATATTAGAACTAGATGTTCTTAGCTCGTTTGTAAAGGTAAAGCACCTAATTCCTAGCAGTGACACACTGAAAGATCAAGTGATGAATTTCTTATGCACGATAAGAATTCACTTCATTAAAACGTTTGCACAAAAAATTATTTTTCAAATGTAAGATTTCCAGCTATTATTAAACATCACTTACCTTGAAATGTCTAGTAGAAATGTCATGCAAAAGTTCACTAATTGCAAACAAAACAAAAATGGCCCAGAAATATTTATGGCCATCCGGATGTCCGGTTCACCAACAACGTTCGAATTTTCGACCGTTCTGACTGATTTTTAATAGCTACTTTTTGGGTCGTCCGATACTATTCCGGACGTCCAATTGGGTCATTTAGTTAGGCAGAAAAGTTGGCCTTTATCACTCCTATAAGTACCAACTCATTGGTCATTCATTAATACAACAAGAGAGCATTAAAGTGAGATTCTTTTTAGTAAAGTAGCATTGATTTCTCATCCCATTTATTATTAACAAATCATTTTGTTTGGATAAACTTTGATTAAATCAATTCTTTAAAATCATTCAACACAACAAAGTTTCTCTAAAACCTAACACTTGAGCTTCACCCATTGCTATCCATTAAAGTGTCAGTATATTTCTCTATTAGTACTTAATTGTGATCATGTCATTTATTAAGACAGAAGTTTTTAATTTGTAAATTCAATTCTCTTTAAACTTGTGGATCGTGTTGAGGTCCCGAAAAGCTCAACGTTGTAAAATGATCGGTGCTTCTTGCTTGTAAGTTACCGAAATCTTTGTAAAGAGTTGGATTGCACCACAAGTCAATCAACATAGTGAAATTGGCATTGCTCATGCCGGAGAGCTTGGTAATGGAGGAAGTAGATCATTGCGTCGAATCGAACCTCCATAATTATATCGTTTGCACTCTCTATCCCTCTTTACTTACTGCCTTCATATTCGCGTTTGTTATTTGAATTAATCTATCTAGTTATTACACACTTGATTTAAGTTAATTTTTTGAAAAAGATTTAGAAACCAATTCACCCCCTCTTGGTTAGCTATTCTTGAGCTATCGGATATACTGGGTTAATCAATCAATTAGGATTAATTTCGCTCGAGAGAGGTAATTAACTAAACTTGGAAAATCAGATCTAACATAGTGAATGAGTAATTTATTAATTGACTTGTGGAAAAATTAATTAGGTGACGGTAAAGGGAAACCATGAATCCCAACCACTTTTCCTCCAAAATTTCCGAGTGTTTATGTTTTCTTATTTTGTAGATTTTTAGTTTATTTTCCTTATTTTCCAAAATCAAATTTTATTGTGTGTTTTTTTTATTGTTAAAATTAAATTAACTAAAGTTGTGTAATCGAAAGTAAACATTCCTCGAGCGATCGACAACCCAGACTCAAAAATAATACTTTGTTACTTGAACGCGACCCGTGCACTTGCGGTAACTAATTTTAGCGAACATGTGATTTGGTTGACCACAATTGAATTATTTTCAGATTTATTATCTTCTTTCCTTGATTGCCTCGTCCTCAATAAGGAATGCTGATATACTGTGGATATACATGTGTGTGTCATTGTAAATGCCAAACATAAGTGAATACAATACAATTTCTCTTCTCCCATGGATGTACGTTTGCCACAATGGCACCAAAATAAGTAAATTCTTGTGTTCTTCTTTATTAGTTTCGTTCATTATTGAATTATTTAGTATTTGAGTGTCAAAGTTGTATATTAAATCTAATCTCTTCTTGTAGGGAGAATTTCTAACTCAAGTATGGAATCACTTCTGTAACATAACCTATTTCAAATATTAACATGCTTAAATAATGAATCAGGTTGGCATTTCAAACCTGGAGGTATTGAGGCCAGTTTGTGGGTAAGGTACACATCAGAATAATACCAATCTTTGTGTTATGGTTTATAGATTGAAAGAAATAATATCTCCATGACGGTGGAAAGGATTATTTGGAAGGTGGAAAGTAAGATCAAATTTCTTTTGCAGGCTTTGATAATATTGAAAATAACCTAGAGAGGAGGTCAAAGCATAGCTGGACACTATATATTAGGTGACAAGCTACATCACAGCTCCCTCCAAGGAAATTAGATGGCAATGAATAAATGGACGAATGTAAAAGTTTAATACTGATGTGTCTTACAAAGGCTTTTAGGACAAACGGCAGAAGGGAACATATTGAGAGATATTAAGTGTCAATTGGTCTTCGCATTCCATGAATATTACGGAAATTGTAATAGCTTCGTGCAGAGGTAAAGGCGCTTCATAAGGGATTGAGCATGTGCAAGCGAAACAGATAAAAAGGCTAGAGGTAGAAGTGGATTCATCAAGTCTAGCTTACGTATAATCTCACTTGGATTGATTAATAACTAAGGCAAATTCTTAACCAATTAACTCCCATGTATAAACAATACAGTCAAATAGGCAGGTATATGTGTAACAAATAAACTAACCCTTACATAAGTAACATGCAGAGGACAATTTTGAGCCACAACATCTTCAAGTATACCTTGCCGGCTCCAAACTTGCAGTAAATGTTGCCAACAACAAATAATTATTGTTGTTAACCACTTTCACATGGAAATTAAGCCAAAAAGAACTAATTTTTTTCGTGGACAACCCTTTGTCTGATTGAGATAATCTTCTCCATTCAATCATCTTTTGAAATTACTAATAAGTGTATTTTGTACACTTAGTTGTGCTATTAAACTAGGACATTTGTGATTGATTTGGATTGATTATAGCTTAATTATGTTAATTGTGTTTGTTAGGTAAAAATCGAGGCAATTGATTGCACCGGAAGAAAGAAGTGAAAATGGGCGAAAAAGAATGAAATTCAAAGTTTGAGGACTAAATTGCACTCTTCCAATAGTTGATTCAGACTTAATATCGATGATGGAAGAATGATTGAAATCGCTTAGATGTGAATGGAAGCTATAGCGGATAAGGGTACGTAGATGATGACTTTAAGAAGTATTGTGCTGATAATGGAATCAAGACAAAGAAAACCATTCTAGGAACACTTCAACAAAATGGTGTGGCTAAGAGGATGAATATGGCTTTGAATGAGGGTGCTAGATGTATGAGATTACATTTTGGGTTATCAAAGATGTTCAAGGCTGAGGCTATTAGCAATGCATCTTATGTGATCAACAGAGGTCCTTCGATACCATTGAACTCAAAATACTGAGGAGGTTTAAGGTGGTAAAAATGTAAAACTTTCACACTTAAAAGTGTTTGGACACTTTTCTTACATTTACATTGATTCTACTTTTAGAAACAAGATTGATGCTAAATCTAAAAGGTGTTTCTTTATTGGGTATAGTAATAACGAGTTTGGTTATCATTTATAGGATGATTAAACTCGAAAATTATCAGGACCAAGGATGTGATCTTCAATGAAAGTGTTTTCTATAGGACGGGTTGGGAACATACCCTAAATACTCAAATCCAGAAGTTAAGAAACCTAAGGTGATCCCATTGAAAGATTTTCAGTTATTGAATTAGAGAATGCTAGCGGTGAAAATCAAGAAAATGTAGCCCCAGAAGTACACCTGAACACCCTATCAGGTGAACAAAAAATTTATGAAGTTGTGTAGGATGATGAATCAAAAAAGTGAAAGTTCACCTTTAGGGATTAGATGAACTCATTATTGTTCAATCACATATAAAAACTGACAAAGTTACCAAAAAGAAAGAAGGCCTTGCAGAATAAATATGTTTACTAGTTAAAAGAAAAACATAATGGAAGCAAGTGATACAAAGCAAGATTGGTTGTATAGGAATTTGAACAGAAAGAAGGCATTGACTATACTGAGATTTTCTCTCCCGTATAAAATTAACCACAATTAGAGTAGTACTTGGATTAGTGGTAAAAGAGTACTTACATCTAGAGCAATTGGATGTAAAGATAGCCTTTCTTCATTATAATTTGGACGAAAAATATTACATGATACAACCATGAGGTTTCGAAGTAGAGGAAAAAGAAAAAATGGTGTAAAGACTTCAAAAGAGTTTGTATAATCTTAAACAAAATTCAAGTTAGTGGTATAAAAAGTTTAATAGTTTCATGAGTAGTAATGATTTTAGAAGGTATAAGGAGGACTAGTATTTTTATGTAAAGAACCTAGGTAACTACTATATTATCTTGCTTCTATATGTTGATAGGTACTTATAAGCAAGAAATAGCTAAGTTGAAAAATGAGTTATTTAAAGAGTTTACAATGTATGACTTGGGTATTGCAAAACAATTCCTTGGGATGAGATTTACAAAGGATAGAGACATCCTAAAATTGTCACAGGAAGAGTATGTGAATAAGGTCCTAAGCAAGTCCATGTTGGATGATGCAAAATCAGTTAGTTTATTTGGCTAGTCACTTTAGGCTATCAAGTGAGCAGTCACCATCTAGAGAGCAGGAGCAAGCTACATGGCCAAGGTATCTTATGTCTCTACTATTGACAATTTTATGAATGCCATGGTGTGTACAAGACTGGACCTAGCACATGCAATGGGAGTTGTGAGTAGATACATAGGCAATCCAGGAAGACAAGAATTGGAGGCAGTAATGGGATTATCAAATGCTTGAAAAGCACTAAGATTCAGCCTTATTTTTCAAAAAATTATGTTTTGGATTACATGGCTATGTAGATGCTGACACAATACGAAATATTGATGGCGAAAAGAGTACTATATGATATGTATATACTTTGGGTGGTACAATATTAGTTAGATGTCTAAGCTGCAAAAGATAGTTTATATTTCCTTTACTAAGGCTAAGTATGTTGTTGTAAATGAAGTTAGTAAAGAGATGATATGGTTGCAATCGCTTTTGGAAGAATTAGGTCACAAGTATGGATGAGTGTGTTACATTGTGAAAGTCAGAGCTCAATTCATTTAGCAAAGATTAATATTTATCATGCAAGGACATAACATTTACAAATTCATTATCATTTCATCAAATCGATTTTGGAGGATGAAATATTAACACTTGAGATGATTCAGGAGAGTCGGAATCCGACTGACACGTTGATGAAAACTTTTTTTAATCAAGAAACTTAAGTTGCGTGCAACTTCAGTTGGACTTCTCTTTTGAGGAATGAGAAGTTGTTACCAGTGCAGATTGTTAAGTTGTGGAGCCTAATTATTGTTTATTCTAATTATTACCACTTCGCGAGCTTGGAGTCCTTATAAAATTCAGTCTTGCCTTAATTCATCTTATAAATAGGAATCCATCCTTAGGCTTTATTATTATCATTAGAAAAAGAGAGAAAGAAATGTTAAAGAAAATGGGTGTTCAATTTTCTCTTATAAACCTTTTGTTCTCATCATAGTGAATTACTATAATAGCGGGAGAGGACTTAGTATCACATTGAGGTGAACCTCTCTAAATTTGAGTATTTATTTTTCTTTCATCGAATTGATTGCTCTCGATAGAATAGAATTAGGGTTTTATAATTCTCAACAAATCCCACCAAATGTTGAACTCCATTCCACCAAGTATATTGGCTTTGATCTACTTAGGGACAAATTTTATTTTAGTTTTTAGATTATTGGGAGAAAAACAAGTAATTTGTGTGTCATTTACATTATCAATTAACATAACCTAAACATAAGAAATTAATATAACATAATCATAAAAAAAGAGTTTGAAAACAAGCATTAGAGAGTCACGTCAATAATGACATCCTAAAGTTGTGCCTCCCCTTCGTGTGTGTACTTTTTACACTACACGACTCCAAGATAAAACTTTTTGTTGACGGTAGAATTATGATAAATATATTTCTCTCACCTGGCCAGGGTTTTCTTCACATAAACTTGCTAGTTTTAATGCTTAAACTGGAACAGAAGTGAAATGTATGCTTGGGAGAAAGATATTTGAATTTGCATGTGTTTCTTCTCTTGCGTGGGAGCATTTACATTTCTTGAGAGCTTTGGGCCATTTGATAAAATGACAAGTGGAAACGTTTTAGTGGTAGATTGGTAATTGATTATGTTATGTATTTACACATTATTCGTTGGTTTGGAAGTTAAGTGTTTTTGATCTGTCCCAGTGTCTTTGAACAATAGTTTGTGTCACCACAAAAGAGAATAGTTTACCTTTTCTCTTTTGCGAACCTTCTTCATATTTGTTGCCTCTGCACTTTTATACTCACCTGAAAGGGAGTTGAGTTCAGTAGACAGGTTTATTGACAACAAGTCCCCTAAGTTCTAGCATAATTATTTATATTTGGGCTGCGAACTTGAAATCTTGATCATCCCCTCTGTTTTTTTTTTCTCTTTCTTTCTTTTTTGTTTTTTTTTTTGGCAATAGAAACAAATTCTATTCCCAATTGTAAAAAAAATTATCACTCAATTTTCGTGTAAAACAAAGCCAAACGAACACAAAAAAGTTTTTTTTTTTTGGCAATCCAAACAAATTATATCCCAAATTGTAAGAAATTTTATCCCTTTAATTGACAATTTCATAAAAAATAAAGTCAAACGAACACCAAAAGATAGAAAACTTCAACATTTTTGAGATGGAAAATTATATCAATCAAACACAATTAATTGACAATTCCCAATAAAACAAGTTCTAGGGAATTTAATTCCTTGCAATTCGTTTTCTTTCCACCCAAATATCATTTTTGAATCAAACGGAATCTTTCCCCAGGACTAAATTCCGTTCTGGGGACTCAAGCTAACAGCCATGGTTGGTTCTTGGCTTCAAGTCAACAAGCCGCACAAAACTAGATTAGCTTCCAAATCTTCACGTAACATCCCGAAAAGGTGATTTTTATTATTTATTTTTATTTTTTAGACTTTTGGTTTTGTAATTTTTCTGAATTACAAAATCTGAAATCTGATTCTGTTGTTTCTGCTAGACAAGAGTAAAATTTCAAAATCTGAGCGCAATGTTGCCAAAGGAGCCAAAGTTGCTCGCTTGCAGATTAACAAACTGGTATTTTTTTCTCTGTTTAAGTTGATATTTATTTCAGCGTATCGTTGTATAAATGTTTGTATATGGCGTAGAACTACTGGATTATTAGAGTAGAACTACTGGATTATTAGAGCAGTATTACTTACTGAAAAATATTGGATTAGGTTTTTGATTAAACCATTGTTAACCTGTAGATGAGGGAGCAGAAGAGAGCAGCGGTTTTGAAAGAGAAGAGGGCATCATCTGGATCAAAAAGTCCTCCTCGTGTTATTGTAAGTGCCTTTCGTAGTCTCCCAATGACTAATGTAATAAGCAAGAGAAAAGAAATTAAAAATTTATCTTTTTTCAACTTGCAAATAACGTTGTAGGTACTCTTTGGTCTTTCTGCTTCTGTGAACTTGGATGCAATTGAAGAAGATATTCTGGCATTGTTGTCGGGGAGGGAAACAATGCTGTTTTTCCAGCCGTTGCCTCTGTGGAGTACAAGCTGAGAGCCACGGTAGGCTCTTAAATATTTAATTTACCTCGAGTGTCAAATTTTGATGTCACTTGTTTTGAGTTAGGCACCCGTCTGGGATTTGATTTTAGAGTCCAACTTTTGATTTTCAGAAATGAAAAGTTGTTTTAGGTGATTGGTAAATAAAAAAAAAAAATTAATCATAGAAGAATACTCTGAGAAGCAGCTAAAGGTTGCTTTTCAGATGATCCAATTATGCTTTTAGCTTCTCCAATTATCTATAATTAACTAGTTCGAGTCTCCTGAAGGCTACTAAGGTAAGTACCCGGCTGTAAACTTCAGGGCCCCGTGGGAATAGTCGAGGTGCGCGCAAACTAACTTGGACATCCACGGTTATAAAAAATATATATATATCTATAATTAAAGTATCAATTTCAATCCTAGTTAATTAAATTAATTCATTTTCTATCATATGGACTATGCATTTATTTGTAATTTTACGTACTTTGATATTAAATAGATATTAATTTTTTTTATTTTCAAATAATTATGGTGTATAATACTCTGAGAAAATATTAAGAATATTGCATATCGTTATAAAAGTAAACATAAATTTTACAATACTATCAATAATAATAATTATACAATATGACATTATTATAATGAATTTTCAGTTTAGTAATTGCATACATGCAAGTCAATCAATCATTTTTATTTACTAACTTTAAAATGTAATTTGAAACGTAGAGTAATTTTGAAACAAAAGTTTACCAAACCATAAACTTATTCTTCCCGTGGTCAATTATATTTCCAGCACAATAAAAAGCTGATTCTGTTAAAAGCACATCAATACCAAACCAAGCCTTAGTCTAGTTGCTTTCTGTTACTATCACTTTGTTTGTCCTTATGTTAATTTTTAAAGTCTGCTTAATTGTTTTGAGTTAGTCCAGTGGCTTTCTGTGTCCTTTAATCAATTAAAAGAGTCTGCCAGAATTGATGTTCGATAGATGTTTGGTGGCATTGGACTGTTTATGCGTTAGCCTAGTGAATACATGGAACATATTTTAGCAAATACAATTTGATAAGGGTTTCTGAGTTGGAATTTAGAAGAAAATGAAGGCTAAAGTTAAGGAGTGTAATCTTTCCCACTTTAACTTGACAGGAGGATATTGTTTCAATGTTTTTGAATAATTTTTGGAAGAATATTATTGATCAAGTTTGTTCTTAACTATTAGCTCGTTAGTTGTAACTTTTAGTTTTAGATAAAATCATGAATACTTCATAATATCTATTCGTTGGAGAATCTAAGCAGTTGATTAACAATCTTTTGTTCTTCACAGAAGTTGGCAAATAACTAACTGAAATTGTCTCCTATAGGTCTTGAAAGCACCTCATGGTGATTTATTGGCATGCATGGAAATGGCTAAGGTACGTTGCTTGTCAGTTGGAGTTTTACAGCTGTGTTTGCTTATGTATGGATTGTATAACTCTCATTAGAGTTCGTTCTTGGTGTTATTGACACTTTTTTTGTAGGTTGCTGATTTGATTGCTTTTATAGCATCTCCTACCTCTTTACATGAAGACGGCAATGGTCATTTTATTGATTCATTTGGATCTCAATGCCTTTCCCTGTTTAGAACTCTTGGTCTACCAAGTACTGTGGTGCTGATCCGTGTAAGTATTTTCTCCATTGTCATTCTTTCAAGTTGCCTATTTTTTTGTCTACTGAAAAGATATTAGGGACATATGGTAAAAATTTGTACGTCTTTAGGATCTACCCAACGATGTAAAGAAGAAAAATGACTTGAAGAAGATGTGCACTTCAAGCCTTGCTTCAGAATTTCCTGAGAATTGTGAGTTTTACCTGGCAGATACAAAGGATGAGTTGCACAAGGTAGTTTCATTACACATATTTGATTAAAGCCTTTTGATTTTCGGGTTTACTTGTAAAATTGTGTAATTTAGTATTTGTCTTCCATTAAACATTTTCATATTGAGATCACGGGATCTAAATTTTTTCAAGTGGCTGTCTTTTTTATGCGTTCCAGTTTATGCGGCTTTTCAAGGAGCAGAGGATAACAGTTCCTCATTGGAGAAACCAGCGGCCTTACCTTATTTCTTATCCAAGCTGGTAAATTACATACTTGTTTTACTAGATCGTACTTCTTTAGCCCCTGCCCTTCTTCTGAATATCCTTTTTCTTTTTCTCTCTTTTTTTTTTTTTTAATTTACAATCTTCATCCTTCTAACATCTGTTTCTATGACACATTGTAAGGAATTTCGTTGTCAGATCTCAGCATTACTTAGCACTTCCTATTCATTTCAAAACTTCCATGATCCTTTCCCATTGTTTGTTTGACATATAATGAAGGCTCGTTGAATGTATTGATATTTAACCAGTTGTAAATTGCGTGAAGCTCCTTGATATTGGGACCAAGTTATCTTGTGCCGATGAAAATTGGGGGCAGTGGATAACAATTCTCACTCAAGGATAAGAATTGTGACCAAGTTATCTTGTGCCAATGAAAATTGGGGGTCCTAATTCTAGACTTTTTTTTTTTTTTAACACTTGCTCTGAGACCTGAAAATCTGCTCCAAATTCAAAAGTGAGTACTGACTACCTGTGGCTTGCCCGATGTGGCATCATATATTGCGGGCAAAATGATATCAGTTAACACACTGGAAACTCTAAAAGTTTTAGCCCCTGTTTGGTACACATTAAAATTCTCATTCTCATTCTTCTACTTATTTTCAACCACACATTCTTCAAAAAATAATATTTTACATCACATCAATTACTTTTCCTTCTTTTTCAACCACACATTCTCCATCAATCTACTATTTCAAAATACATTTTTCCAAAATAATGTGGGTCAAACACATCCTTATACTAAAATGGTACCTAATGCTAGTGCTGAACTTAGGTTGATAAACGACTTGAAAGAAAGTAAATGCAGAAAGAGCATGCCAACATTCTAAAATTCTGTTCTGTGTTGTTTCCATTCGTGTGCATGGAATGCTTTAGAAGATCACACTGGTTTTACACATGAACCATTGTTGCAATACAGGTTGATATTGTAGCTGATGATTGCAATTCAGGAAAATGTACCCTTCTTCTCACTGGTTACATACGTGCTTATGGCCTCTCAGTGAATCAGCTGGTAGTATCCTTTGCCCTTTTTATTGATCTGTATCTAAGAAATCTGTTCAGAGTCTAAATGGTCTTGGATCAGGTTCATGTTGCTGGTGCAGGGGACTTCCAGTTGTCCAAAATTGAATTTCTTAAGGATCCGTGTCCTGTGAATGCAAGAAAAGGAGAGGACTATATGGAATCAGATGACACGAATGTACAGGTTGGCAAAGTCCCCAGTATTGGCAAGATATACGTATTTAAAATAAAGAAGTAATTAGAACAATGAATTACACTCACTGCCATTTACCCTGTATTTTGCAACATGTAATTTATTTGAAAGTTACTTTCTGTTCAAATCACATGTCTCTGATACAATTTATGAAAATCTCAAGTATTGATGACTGAAATTTCATCGCACACATGCCAAAATTATGCACTTTTGGTGTGAAAATTAGTGAGTTTAATTTATTTTGTTACCATAATTTTTTAGCTTCAGTCAGTCAATTATCCTGTTACTTTTAAATTTTCATTTCTTTAGGAATTTTTAGTATGAGCTGGACTTATTATTTCTAAATAAGACAATTGATTTGACATATTCAGTGTATCGGTAACTCTCCCAATTCTCAAATTCTTCTTCTCTTCTATTTCTATTTCTCTCTCTCATTCTACATCACTTGGACGACAAACAATATGTGGTTGTATCTTAGTGCAATCACCTGATACAGTTTTAGTATGTTAATAAACCAGGTTTCTCTCACCCCTAATAATCTTTGTCCTTCTTGTGAAATTTTTGCAGAAAGAAGTATAAAGGTCCAAATATTTGAACCGAAGTATGATACAATGTTGAACATCTTTATGAAGCTTTTTTTGTTTCACTAAGAAACTGGCTTTTCAACTATGTTGAAGCAAGGTTTCTTTTCCATACCTAAACAAAATATTGAATCTGGTTGCTTTACCTAGATGGCTGTAGTTCTAGAAGTCCCTTCTAAATAACTGAGTTGGGAAAAAGAAATTGAATGTAGGTCTCTCACATATTAAAGTAAATAAGGACGTTCTCTTCTACTAAACATGAGTTGATAAACTCTCTTTCGGGGCGCTTGTTTCTTTGAGTGTTTCTTGCCTACTTCTCCTCTTTAGTTTTTTTTTCGTATTTTCTTGTGTGGAAGGGTTGGGGGGAAAACCGCTCTTTTCACTGTACTTCTAAGTCTATAAGCTACTTTGTTTAGAGCTTTTTAGGGTAGAGCCCATGTCTTTTCACATCTGGAAAGTTTGATTACGACAATCATGTAAACATTCCAGTATTATTGAGACTATTCTGTATACTTTACATGACAGCATTTGATTGTTCTTTTGTATAATCATACTGTTTCTTTAAAATAATGCAGGTCGTGCATTGCTTTACCCCAGTTCCGTTGAAGCAAGAGTCTTTACTTGTTAAAAATACCCCTGATCCATTGGCGGGAGAACAGGTTAATATCATTTCGTTTAGTTTTTATATTCAGCATCTAGACAATGAAATTGAGGCCTTGGTTAGTATTAGTACTCTGTAAAATTTTCAGATTTTATACCGTGCAATTCAGGGCCTACTTTGTTGAAATTTTAGTTTCTTTCCTTCAAACTTATACCTCATGCAGAAAATTTGCTTTTCTTGGTTATTGGTAAATTATTTGTGTTATGTACACGATAATCTGTTATGCCAGAATCCTTCTAACCATAGAGCTTATTATTCTCTCTTTCCATTTTAAGTTTGCTGAATTGTTTCAATTTGAAAAATTATATGAAGTTATTGATAGTAACAATTCTATTTTCTTTAGACATGGCCAACAGAAGCAGAAATGGCCGAAGCCGACAAAAACCACAAGGAGAGAAAACAGAAAAAGAAGAAACTNAATTTGAAAAATTATATGAAGTTATTGATAGTAACAATTCTATTTTCTTTAGACATGGCCAACAGAAGCAGAAATGGCCGAAGCCGACAAAAACCACAAGGAGAGAAAACAGAAAAAGAAGAAACTCCCCTGGGGCACCTCTGATTACCAGGTGTGGTCCTCGTCTCCATTTTTATAAAGTCTCTTTCTCGCTTTACATTCTTTGATCTGTTCTTTGTTATTTTGACACTGAGGTAACTGAAGGTAATATATCTTCACTGTGATTATTGTTCTCAAAATTTTGCAGGCTGCTTGGATTGTGGATGATTCTGATGCTGATGAAGTTGATACCGATGAGGATGGAGATGATGGTATGGTGCTGGATGATGTAGAGAGTGGTTTTCCTGTCCAGAAGCATAAAGAGGACTTTGAGCTAGATGATGACCAGGGTTCTGTATTTTTAAGAGAATCCGATGAAGAAACTGAAACTGATTCTATGGTTATGGTGAGTATTTGATACATATATATCCCACTTGATTAGCTCCTACTAGTAAGAAGCTGTTCCTGAGCACTGCTAATGCATTGAAATAATGTGCCTTTCTGTGATCAAAACCATATTAGCTGAAATAGCAGATTAGCATGGCATATTATATGACGAGCTACATAAAGGCTTGATTTCTTTTTCGTTTAGTATCCAAAAAGAAAATGCTGAACTTTGTTGGAGTAATATGCTGTTAACAAGAAGCTTCATTTAATCAATGAAGTATCCTCCACCACCGTGTTAGTCAATCGTGTCTACTACTTGATTTTGTGGATTTTGCACAATATTAAAGTTTAATAGTTTGCTATTGTAAATTTGTATACATCATTAGCATTGTGTTTATTTCTATTCCGATGTTGCATGTTACACAGGATATGTCATATATTTAGAAAAACGTAATCAAGCAATTTTCTTAAATGATAAGAGTTTACATTTTATAAACTTTTCTGAGACACCTTTTGTTTCTAAGTGTGCTCCCATTAGTTACTTCTGTGTTCTGTGTGTAAAAATGCTGATTTGAATTGTAGGAAGGTGATAACTTAACAAAAGCACAGATAGAGGAACAAATTCGAAAATAAATTAAAGAAGAACATGCTGAAGACGAGGGTACTTTTCTAATTTTTACATTGTTTTTGCAGCTCTAAAGTGATGTTTTGCTTGGTAGGAGTTAATTGCAAACATACTCTGTTAAGTCATGTGGATGTATAAACAATATTGGAGATGCAGCTATGGAGTGTGTGTGTGGCTTTGAAGAATATTTTCGTCCTTTGTATATTAGAGACGTGGATTTAACTTTGAGTGTTGCAAGATCGCAGTCGTGCATTGCAATGCTTTGTTGGATAAAGGAGTAGGATGAACCTTTTGTTTTAAGAAATAATAGAATACCTTTTTCTGTTATCCCAGGACGAAGTGGGTAGTTGCGTGTCCCTTTAGATTTTTTGAAATTTTAGTTTAGTCTTTTTTTTTCTGCAGGGAGAGTTATTCTCTATCGTCAAGGTTGTTTTCTAATGGCTTTTTTTTTTTATTACAATTCAGAACTTCCAGATGAAGTGGATACCCCATTGGATGTTCCTGCTCGAAGGAGATTTGCCAAGTACAGAGGTGTCAAGTCTTTCAGAATATCTTCATGGGACCCCAAAGTATGTACTTGTGTTATACGAGGAACAGATTGAATGTTATTTGTGAACACTAGAACTGAACATCTTGTATATGATTTTCTAGGAATCTATTCCTCATGAATATGCTAGGATTTTTGCATTTGACAATTTTACAAGAACACAGAAGCATGTTCTTGCTAGAGCACTCGATATGGAGCAAGATGCCAATGACT
>CAIGRP010106407.1:0-20933 GCA_903798385.1 Fraxinus cuspidata | reverse complement strand
ATTTAATGCATTAAACTCATAATAAAATCAACACATAAATAAATAAATCACATAAATCTTGAATAAAAAAGTAAAGGATCACAAGTCGATTAAATTGTTTTCCCTAATATAAAAATTAGTTATTCATATTATAAAAATAAAAACACGTAAAAGTGGAAAGATATCACCAAAAATTGACGGAACGTGAAAATTTTTGTGTTTTCTTTTTCCCTTTTATTTTTCTCTCTCTCTTTCTTCTTCGCTCTGCGTCTGACTTTTCCTTTCCTTTACTTTTCTCTTCTCTTCTTTCTGTTCTCTTCTTTTGTTTCTCCCCTGCGCAGCCCTTTTCCCTGTTTCTTTTTCTATCCCCCCCCCCTCTCCGTGTGTATCATATAATATAATAATATATTTATACATATGTTTAAATATATATAAGTTTAATTTGAGTTTCCAATTAAAATTTCCAATACAAATTTATTGAGACTCATTTAACTCCAACCCATTTAAAATATTATTTCTCTCCAAGGAATTCATTTTTGAATTTTGCCATTTTTACTTTCTTTTCTCAAATTCTTCATTAAACATAAAGTTTTACATACAAAACACAATATAATATAAATTAAGTATAATTTAATTCAAAAGATAATAAAATTTAGGGTCACGAATAAATGTATCAAATACACTTATCACACCCCAAACTTGAATATTTATTTGTTCTCAAATAAAATTAAAACCTAACAAACACACAAATAAGCAATGCTAATTATTAATTGGTGGCCAGTCAATCAAGGAAAATAACAAGATTTAGCTAGTTAATCTGATTTTTTATCTCGTGATTAAAATCATAAATACAAATCTATGCATAGCTTCAAAATCACAATACAGAAATTAAAATTCACTTAACGTGAAATCGACGTGTGTGTGTGTATGAAGAATTAAGCATAGTATTATGCATTCATAAATTGTATCGATTCCCGACCCTCAATGGTCAAATATGTCCTTTCATCACTCGTATGATTCACACACCCCCAAATTTATTCTTTTCACTCTTTTTCAGTGTGTGAACTAAGGTTGGATTTTTTTAATATCCTCACCTTCTAGTTTGTCAAAATTTCACCAATTGCAGTTCAATATTTCAATAAATAAGCATTCTCCATTAAATTTGATTGTTTCAATATCTGGGAATTAATTATGCTAATAATCTCTTATCAAAAGTCAAATTTTCTTAAACAAGTGTTTGAGACTTAACCAAGGCATTTGGTGTATCTTCTATTTCATGCACCTGCTTTTTCTATTTTTTTTTTCATATGAGTAATTTTTTTTATTTATTTGAAGCATTCCCTCCCTTAAAATTTCTAAATGACTCATGTAAAAAGCTTACGGTCTCCCAAGTCAGATGACCATAGGACACCAAGTTTTAAAGACTCTTGCAAGCTTAATTACTCGAGTCATAAATGTTAGAAGATAAATTTTCTAATAAAATTTATTTATACATTGATTAGTGCAATATCCATTATTTAACACAAATTAAATTAAAATGACATCTAATTTGATATTTTCACTCAATTGCATCATATTGACCTTAAACAATTCACACAAGATTTTTAATTTCACACATGGAATCCCTATTTATCTCAACATCTTCCTACAACAGTGAAATCCCCCGAAACTATTCTAAATTTGGTCCAAGAATGTAAAATTTAGTGGTTTTGGATTTAACATCTATGGTCCACTATTTCAACCTATTCAATTATGAAATCAACACATTCCTACACAATGCTTAACTTAATTCTTGAGCTCAACATATATCAAAATTTGACATGGAAAGTAAAAATAAATCTAAGCATGCAATTTATTCACAATTCATAAATCAATTTATCTATAGTCCACAATTTCAACATATTCAATTATGAAATCAACTCATTCCTACACAACACTTAACTTAATCAATGTGCTCAATATATATCAAATTTCATATGAAAAAGCAAAAAATAATCTAAGCATGTAATTTATCCACAATTCATAGATTAATTCAAGATTCAATATATTCGTCATTGCCAGTTAGACCAATGAACTCACACAAGCACACAAAAGAAAAAAAAATTGAAATATTTTTTACTAAAGTAATAAAAACAGACAAAAACACATAAACACACAATAAAAAATAAAAATAAAAACTCATATTTTTCACCTCCAAACTTAAACTAAACATTATCTTCAATGTATTTAATCATAAATCCACATATAAAGGAGTTGAAAAGAAAGTGAAGAAAAAGACTCCACTAATATGACTCGTAATTCAATGGCTACCTTTCCTATTAATCCCGTTAACTCTTTGGTCAATTTTGGTTTAAATGTTCCGCAACATCGTGTTTCTGAAAAATCGAATAAAGCATTAATATCAAATAATTGGAATAAATGTTATTTAGCTCTAACATCTATTAAACCAACTAACATATCGAAAATCTAAGGGGAAACAAAGTATTGATGATGAGTCACAAACAAATTTAAAATAAATTAAGCTATCCTAAAACTCAAAAATAGAATAAATAAAAAGGAAAAAAAAAAGAAGCTAGTGTTGCCTCTCAAGAAGCACTTTTTTTTTTTTAGCTCGACTTTGGCAATTGAATCACGGATATCTAAAGAAGGCTTTAGATGCCTTGCCCATTTTCCTTCGTTTGACTTTGATCCACTTTTCATTTAGTCTCCAAACTTTTACCTTGCCCTTTTCGATGTAACATGACTTTTCTATTTCATCCGATCCAATTTCAACTATGTAGACTTTCACTCATACATCGGGCTTAATCACAAAATCAATTTTTGGATAATCAATAAAGTCAGAAAAAATGTGAGTTGATTTCATTTTCGTTGATTGCCACATCCTCATTTGATTCCGTTGTGATCAACACGTCATTCTCTTTAATCCCTTCTTCCATATTCGATATATCTTCGGGTTGAATGATCGGTCCACAATCTAGATCCACAAACAATGAGAAATCGGTCCCATTAACTCTTTCGAATGAATTGTACCCCCATTATTGAAATCCTTCCCAATACATGAAATCTCACATAATCATATCGTTTTCATCCAACTTGACAAGTTTTTTTAAGTACTGTGCAAGTACCTTCTCTTTTAATAGGGGATGACCATCTCCAACAAGTTTGTTGCCCTCATCCCAATCGTTGATACAAAATCTCCCACGAGCATGTACTCTTCATCAAAATTTTCAATTGCTTGTTTTCTACACATCAAATATTTTCGAAATCTCAGAAGTTTCGGCGTGTGTAAACTAGTATAAGAGAACAAGCATTTCCCAATTTAATGCACCGCGTAACAATTTCATAACTTGGATATCCTCCAAGAATATCTTTACAATCCATGTAGAGATCTGTCATTGCTACTTTTTTGTTACTTTACTAATTTTAGAATCATGCATAAATATTTGAAAAGTACAAAGAGGGAATACCAACACAAGATAGATTAAAACTATAGGAGTTAATTAAACAATATAAAAAGAAAAACAAATAAAAGTAAATAAAAAATCAAATCAAATAACAGTTAAAAAAAAAAAACACTAAGACTAAAAGTGAATAGTCCCCCGCAACGACGCCAAAACCTTGTTGCATTTTTTATATCGCAAGTGTACGATATCGTAACAAGCAATATAGATGACTTTTGAGTCCGGATATCGTTCCCACGAAAACTATACTTTATGACTTAATCTAATTTTTCTAACTCGTATTTGACAAAAGCAAGTAAATAATTATGATGGTTGTAATTATTTTTTCTAACTACTTTGAACTAATTTAAAATATAAAAATATTACAATGGATGATTGAAAATTCAAATATGTGATAAATATTTGGGCAAAATAGTTTCATTTATTGATCACCTTTATTTTTAATTCAAGATTTATATCCTAATATAGCGTTCGATCGAATTCTTCTATTATATTCAATTTACCCACATCGAGTTTTCATTGAACCAATTTAACTAATTCAATTTCATATCCCTATGTGAATCAATTTTAGTTAAATGAAACATTAGTTCTAAGAATTCATATTATAACTGTAATAATTAGTATATGTATCTTTACACGTTATACTAATTTATTGAATTTTATTATATGGTATAAATCTCAAATTCACCTTTCGATTTGTAAGATGTTCACATAATCATCAAACTATTGATCATATAATTTAATACATTAAATTTATAATAAAATCAACACATAAATAAATAAATCACATAAATTTTGAATAAAAAATAAAAGATTACAAGTCGACTATATTGTTTCCTTAATATAAAAATTAGTTATTTATATTGTAAAAATAAAAACACGTAAAAGTGGAAAGATATCACAAAAAATTAACGGAACGTGAAAATTTCTGATGTTTGCAGTTTCCTCTCCTTTTCTTTTTCTTTCTTTTTCTTTTTTCTTCTCTCTGTGTCTGCGTCTGACTTTTCCTTTCCTTTTCTTATTTCTTTTCTCTTCTCTTCTTATTTCTTTTCTCTTTTTTTTTTGTTTCTCCCCTGCGCAGCCTTTTTCCATGTTTTTGTTCCCCTCTTCCCTCCCCCTCCGTGTGTATCATATAATATAATAATATATGTATACATAGGTTTATATATATGTGTGTACACATATGTATGTTTAATTTGGGCCTCCAATTAAAATTTTCAATACAAATCTATTGAGACTTATTTAACTCTAACTCATTTAAAAATATTATTTCTCTCCAAGGAATTTATCTTTGAATTTTGCCATTTTTCGTCACTTTTGCATTCTTTTCTTCAATTCTTCATTAAATATAAAGTTTTACCTACAAAACACACATAAATTAGGTAGAATTTAATCTATCATTTTTCGCCACTTTTGTATTCTTTTCTCCAATTTTTCATTAAACATAAAATCTTACCTGCAAACCTCAATATAACATAAATTATGTAGAATTTAATCCAAAAAATAATAAAATATCATTATTTAGGGTCACTAATAAGTGTATAAAATACAATTATCACAACTTCATTCTAAGAAACTATTCTCGACAAATACAATTATAACTAGTATAGTTAACAATATTCTAAAAGCAGTCTAGACACTTGGAAAACAACGATCCATCATTTTAATATAGTCTATCACTTCCATCCTCCTTTTGATCTTTTCAGGTAAATAATTTCTCAACTTTGCAGCTCCAAAAATACTCTCGCCCATAATATCAGAATTTTTGTCGTACTTTAAAAATTCTTTGAACATATTGCACCAACACTTCGAAAAATTATCATTTGCAATCTTTAATTTTTTTAGAATCAAACAAAAATCCATTTTTTTTAATATTTTTTGAAATTGTTCAAACCTTAACTTGAGTGAAGAAATATCCTGATCAACATATATAAGAAATAATCAACTCTAAAAGATTCTTCAATTAAATATGTTATCTCATCATTGGAATTTTCATCCAAGTGTTTTTCTATCAATAATACATTTTTCTAGAAATGTATGTTCAACTTTCATTTGAAAAATAATTTTTATAGCAGTAATCTTTTCATATTCAAATTTAGTTTCTCACTATATTTACAAAAAATTAAAATAAGTGGTTTTAAGTGACTAATAACAGCATTAATAGACACATCATAACTTTACAATATTTTGCTTACTCTACTAATAATTGATATACACTGTACCAATTAATCACAGCAAACAAGAACTCAAATTCATAATGTCAGAAGATAAATTATATACACCCATCTTAAATAACCAATATAAAATTCAAGTATTTTAAAAAAATTATAATAATTCTCCAAAATATTTCTTGCCTTGAAGTCTCATTAAGAAATACAAAAAAAAATAATAATAATAAAAAAAATCTTCTACTTTATAATTGGACTTACTAAGACATTCAAATAATTAAGCTTTAATACTTCTACAAATAAAGACTAGACTACCCTAATATTTACTTTTAATTAAATATTAGCACGTATGCTAATTAGATAATCAAATTGGCTTGGCTAATTGCATTTGGACTTTATTTTATTATTATTTTTTTTATGAATTATATGATATAATTTTTTGGGGGCCCTCATGAGAGCATGGCTTTAGACGATCGTCTATCTCGCCTATAACTGGGGCTGCCACTAAATTCAACTTTGCATAAATCTTGGCATGTTATGTATCAGTTGGGCAATCCCTCATGTCATTGGTATTCGAAGAAGTACAAATTTTAAATCACTGCAACTGAAAATGAATTGAGAAAACTAACCATTCACATGTTGAGAGTCAATTCTTTCGAGAATGCTATTAAAAAAACTCTGAATCAAGTTGAACCTCTTCTTAAGAACATGAAACTAAAACTACAGCAAAGCTATAGAAGTTAAAAAGGTAAACAATCACTTTTGCAAAACCATACGAAAAAGAGAGGAGTAATTCAATCTGAAAAGCCTAATGATTGACCAATCTCTTTATCTATGTTTGCAGTTTTTAAATCAGTTTCAAAATTTCATAATTTCCAAAAGGAAACATGCTCCAATTTTAACAGAAAAATATGTAACATATATGTTACTATCAAAGAATTAGTCACAGAATTTGTAGTACTGCAGTGAGTAACATATAGTTACTGGTGCCAAGCAAAAAAAGATGGATTTTGTGCTTAATTCTGAGATAGGAGATCAAGTGGACAAGATTTGGAAGATCAAGGACTTAGATTTCATTTGCATTGGACTTAAGCTTACCAAATGAGAGAAACCACGGACCAAACTTCAATAATTCGATAGATAAGGCATGCGATCGCAAGGCATTGTTTGGCAAGTTGAACAACCGACATATGAAATATATTCATCATTTCAATCATCATAAAAATAAACAAATTATAATTAAACACACCCTAAACTATTTGCACGTTTTTTTCATCATGTTAAAAAAAAAAAAAAGTGTTCATATTCTTTGTAGTCATACAGAACACAAAATTTAAAATATTGAAATGTGTATATGTACATCGTTGATTACCCAATACAAGATATTGATACATAACGTGTTTACAAAAGAAACACAAACACGATAACAAGAATGTTTTTTTCATCATGTTAAAAAACAAGTGTTTATATTCTTTGTAGTCATACAGGACACAAAATTTAAAATATTGAAATGTGTATATGTACATTAAGTATCCAATAAAAGATATTGATACATAACGTGTTTACAAAAGAAACACAATAACAAGAAAACTATGTCACACTGCTAACATTATGTTTACCTCAGTATCAACATCACATAATACCACCAAATATATCCACGTCAATCACAAGTAATTGAAAATGAATTTAAAAAATATAATTAGAAATTGGAAGCCAAACAGGTTTTTTCATTTAAAAAGTGTTGTGGTTTAATCCAAATTCTAGTGAGTATTGGAGTCTAAATTGGAATGGTCTTGAAAATATCAAAATTATGGACCGGAGGAAAAAAATTGCCATATTTTCGCTAGCAGACCCTAGCGGACGCTCGAGCAAGCCCGATAGAAAACAACCCGAGACTTAATCGGCCGCCTAACGCTGCCTTGTCGCCCGCCATCGCTCAAGCGACAAGCTTATCTGGCCTAGACCCGTTTTCGTTTTTTGACGTGGTTTTGGACTTCTACAACTTATTCTCTAAGGTTTATATATACTTGTATACAATAACACAACAAAAAGAGATTCATATAATATCTTGAGAGTTTTAGATTTCAATTGAGTGCATTGAGATCTTGTAAACACAATTGTTATTGATTATAGTGGATTTCTTCTCCTCTGTTCTTGGTTTTTTCCCATATTGAAATTTCACATAAGTCTTTGTGTTTATTTTCTTCTTGTTTATTTCATTATCGTCATTATCACTCGATTCAAATTCATAACAATTGGTATTAGAGCAATTCTGGTATCTTGTTTGTTCCATAACAAGTGGTATCAGAGTGAGGTTGATTGTTCTGCATTACGACAATGAAGTATGATATCCCGTTGTTGGATAAAACACGAGATTTACCTTTTAGTAAGTGAAGATGCGAGCGATTCTAATGAAAATGGATTTGGATAAAGCCTTGCTTGACTTTGATAAGATGTCTGCTACCTGAACGCAGGATGAAAAGCCGTATAGGGATTGAAAAGTCCAATCTCAAATTCATTTACATTTTTCAAATCAAATTATTCAGGATGTTCTAAAGGAGAGAAGGGTCGTTGCATTGTGGTTCAAGTTGAAGCAACTTTCCAGACAAAGAGCTTGACCAGCAAGATACACTTGAAACAACGCTTGTATTCTCACCGAATGTCTGAAGGTGCGTCATGGATGATCACTTAACTATGTTCAAAGAAATCGTGGCCGATTTGGAGACATTGAAAGTTAAGTATGACTAGAAGGACTTGACGTTGGTGTTGTTGTGTTCTCTGCTGCCATCATATGTGACTTTTAGAGATAATATTCTCTATAGTTGGGATACTCTCACCTTGGAAGAGATCAATGATGTAAATAATAAATTCCTCTTCTACATGCATCTTGTTGGATGATCTGAGAATCATGCTGAAGGCTTGGTTGTGTGTGGGAGAAATCAAGATAGGAATCTTGACATAAATACGACGGGCAGATCGAAATCTAGACATGCTGAGAAGACATCTCGTTATTGTAAGAAGAATGGGCATATTGAAGTTGATTGCTATGCCTTAAAGAACAAAAATAAAGCTGCTCATGTTACTGAGAAATGAAAGCAACCTGTTAATACAACAGATACTGATGTTGCGGAAGATGGGCAAAGTGAATGAGAGTTTCTTGTGATTTCTAACACGGATTCCAAACCATATGAGGAATAAGTTCTTGAATCTACTTGTACTTTTCATATGTGTCCCAACAAGGACTGGTTTTCAACATATGAAGGAGTTTCGAAGGGTACAGTTATTATGGGAAACAACGCGTCTTGCAAAATTGTGAGAGTTGGTACAGTCAGAATCAAAATGTTTGATGCGGCTATCAAAACACTTACAAATGTAAGACATATTTCAGAACTGAAGTGGAATCTTATATCTCTGAGTACACTTGACTTAAAGGGTTATAGATACACTAGTGAATGTGGAGTTTTGAAGGTAAGTCGGGGTGTTCTTGTTGTCATGAAGGAACATAAAAACTTTACACAATTGTACATTTTGCATGGTTCCAAAGTAATTGGGGATGCAACAATTTCTATTACACAATTGTACATTTTGCATGGTTCCATAGTAATGGGGGATGCAACAATTTCTACTTCTTCTTGACAGATGATGAAATTACAAAACTTTGGCATATGCAACTCGAGCATATGAGTGAGAATGACATGTCAGAGCTGAGTAGCAAATGACTTCTTGATGGACAGAAGACTAGCAAAATAAATTTTTGTGAGCATTGTGTATTTGGGAAATAGAAGAAAGTTCGATTCATGAAAGGAAGACACAAGACGAAGGGAACACTTGAATATATCCATTGAGATCTTTGGGGACCAGCCAAGGTACCATCGAAAGGATGCCATTATTACTTGTGACAGTGATTGATGATTTTGTCAAGAAAGTTTGGGTATTCTTCTTGAAGCAAAAGAGTGATGTGTTTGAGACTTTCATTGAATAGCAAACATTGATAGAAAATCAAACTGGAAAGCAGGTGAAACGTCTAAGCACAGATAATGAGTTGGAGTTTTGTTCAGATAAATTCAATAGCTTCTGCAGGGCTGAAAGCTTCTTGAGACACTTGACAGTGCCTAAAACTCCTCAACATAATGGTATGGCAACATATGAATAGAACTTTGATGGAAAATGTTCGTTGTATACTTTTAAATTCTGGGTTGCCTAAGACTTTTTGGGCTGAAGCTGCTACTACAGCTTGTTTTCTGATTAATCGCTCACCCTCAACTATCATTGATAAAAAGATACAAGAAGATGTATGGTCTAGTAAATCTTCTTATTATTCTGATTTGAAGATTTTTGGGTGTCTTGCTTATGCTCATGTGGATAATGAGAAGTTTGAGCATATGTCTAGAAAGTGCATCTTTCTTGGGTATAAATCAGATATGAATGGGTATAAATTTTGGTGTCTTGAAACAAGAAATGTGGTTGTTAGTAGGGATGTAATATTTGATGAACTTGCTATGGTTCGTGGTTCACATCTTGGGGATTCTGATAAAATTGAGGACTAGAATCATTCAACTCGGGTGGAGTTAGAAATTGGTTGAGAGGACAATCAGAGGTTGCAAAACAGTCTACTGCATATCAGTCCAGTTCGGGGTTGACAGACAGTAATAGCTTACCTACTTTGCCTATACCACCAGCACCACAGTATTCAATAACTAAGGATAGACCTCGCAAACATATTAAACCTTCACAGAAATATGGGGAAGCAGAATTGGTAGCTTATACATTGAGTCTAGCTGAAGATATTGATTTCACTGAGGAGTCTGCTATATATGTAGAGGCAGTTAGTTGTAGTGATTCTAGCAGAAGGATGATTACTATTTAGGAAGAGATGGAGTCATTGAGCAAAAATAACACTTGGGATTTGATGAAATTACTTAAAGGTAAAAAGGTTGTTCGCTGCAAATGAGTGTTCAAAAGAAAGGAAGGCACATGAGGGATTGAAGATGCTAGATACGAGGCTAGATTGGTAGCAAAGGGCTATAGTCAGATTCCAAGTGTTGACTTTATAGATGTGTTCTCACCAGTTATGAAGCATAGTTCCATCAGGGCTTTACTTGGAGTGGTAGCTAAGAATGACTTGAAGAGTGAGCAAATGGATGTCAAGACATCATTCTTACATAGAGAACTTGAAGTGAGCATCTACATGCAACAACTAGAGGGTTACATAGTCTCTGGGAAATAAGACCGTGTATGCTTGTTGAAGAAGTCCTTGTATGGACTAAAGTAGTCACCGCATCAGTGGTATAAGATGTTTGATTCATTCATGACTAATGATTTTTTCAGATGTAATTATGATAGTTGTGTCTACTTTAGAAAAGAAGATAGTGGATCAACTACATATTAGTCATTATATGTTGATGATATGCTCATAGCAGACAAGATAGAGCAGATGTCAGAAAAATGAAGTTTCAACTTAGTGAGGAGTTTGATATGAAGGATTTGAGTGCAACAAAGAAGATTTTTGGTATGAAAATCTTGAGGGATAGAAAGACTGACAAATTGTATTTGAGTCAGAAGGGTACATTGAGAAGGTGCTTGAAAGATTCAATATGGTGAATACAAAGACTGTCAATATTCCCTTGACTGCTCATTTTAAATTATTATCTAACTTTTGTCATCAATCAGATGAAAACATTGATTACATGTCTTGGGTTCCTTATTCAAGTACAGTTGGTTCGCTTATGTATATTATGGTTTGTACAAGACTTGATTTGGTACATGCAGTTAGTGCAATTAGCAGATACATGGAAAATCCTGGCAATGAACATTAGAAAGCAGTGCAGTGGATCTCAGATACTTGATGGGCTCTTCTAATGCTTGTTTGTATTTTGGTAGAAATTCAGGTGGAGTCATTGGATATGTAGATTCAGATTATGTAGGGGATCTTGATAAGAGGAGATCACTAATAAGGTATGTGTTTACCCTTAGAGGCTATGCTATCAACTGAAAAGCTACTTTGTAAAATACAGTAGCTTTATCTACAACAGAAACAGAATACATGGTCATTATAGAGGCAAGTAAGTAGGCTATATGGTTGAGAGGATTGATCGGTGAAATCAATGAAGACTTGTAGATGTCTACAGTATTCTGTGATAGTCAAAGTGCAATTTTTTTGACTAAGGATCAAATGTTTCACGATAGGATTAAGCACATTGATATGATGTATCATTTTGTGCGTGATGTGATTGTTCGTGATGATATTGTAGTGAACAAGGTTGATACCAAGGATAATCCTGCTGATATGATGACAAAACCATTTCTTATTGCTAAGTTTGAACATTGTTTGTCATTGATTTAGTCCATTGGAGTTTATTTGGAAGAGAATGAGAGGTGTTTATTGATGGAGTCGTAACTTGTAATTCCTTGTATTGAAATTTGGTTTAAGATGGAGATTTGTTATTGTTTGACCCAAATTCTAATATGTATTGGAGTCTAAATTGGAATGATTTTGAAAATATCAAAATTATGAACCGGAGGCAAAAGTCTCCCATTTTCGCTAGCTTAACGCTGGCTGGACGCTCGAGCAAGCCTAGTAGAAAACAACCAAAGACTTGGTTGCTCACCTGATGCTACAATGTCGCTCGAGCGACGGGGTTGTCGCCCGCCTAATTTTGACTCGATTTTGAACTTATATTCTTCTACAACTTGTTCTCTAAGGTTTATATATCTATATGGCACGATTTGTGTAGAATAACACAACAGAACACAACATAGAGAGATTCATACAACATCTTGAGAGTTTTATATTTCAATTGAATGCATTGAGATTTTGTAAACACAATTTCTATTGATTATGATGGATTTCTCCTCATATGTCAGTCATTTTTTTTTCGTGTTGGATTTTCACGTAAATTTTGATTTTATTTTCCTCTTGTTCATTTCATTATCGTCATTATCATTCGATCTAAATTCATAACAATTGGTATAAAAGCAATTCTGGTATATTGTTTGTTCCATAACAAAAAGTTTAGTTTTAATCATGAAAATTAATAAAAGTTGTGAGTCGCATGAAATTTATAATCGAAAATGAATTTAAAAAAGTGGGACCAATAAACTATTTTTTCATAGAGTTTTTCCCTTTTTTCTATGATATCCGTTTCTTTTTATTCAACTTTCCATCATATAAAATCTGTTGTATTTCTAATAGTGAGCAGAAGGTAATTGAGGTGTGAATGACATCACAGTGTCATCACTCTAAGACAAAAATTAAGTTTGAAGCTTAATCTTTGGTGTGTATTTTTCTGAATCCAAAAGTCAAAACCTACACACTGTTTAAATTAAGAGTTAGCTATAGGCTAACACCATCAATCACAGCCGTTAGTGCCTCATATATTTTTCAATTTTTTTCACAATATTCTGAAGTTTTATACATTAATTAACAAGTATTTATCTCATAAAATTAATTTAGTATTTGTGTTCCGGCAAGATTCAATTACAATGTAAATAGGTTCACGATAATCTTTTTTTTTTTTTTTTTTGTCTCGAATTATTTTTCAAAGTGAGGAAATGAATTCTCGTTTGATTATGACTTTTAAATGAGAGCACATAATTTCCATATTATTTGGTGCGAAGAGACTAATTAATGAAAGTTGAACTTAAAAATTAAGCTGATAATGCAAATTCTTGTCAATTTATTGATATGTTTGACAAACTCCAACAAGATTAAATGTGGATAACCTAATTTTTTAAAGCTAGAACAAAAGTTTGATTTGGCTTATCCTAGTGAAATATATTCATTTGTCATAATTACCAACGGAGAACACTTCCAAGAAATTACTTGTATAAATCTTGACTCGGAAGAAATCCTGAATATTATCCAAATCCAAAGTGTGTTGACAGCATCGTATATTCAAATCCCAACAAAATTTTGTCTCATCTTCTAGCACAAATTTTTCTTCCCATTGTTTAATATGTTAATCAAATAACGGAATCATCCCTTATTAACAAATAATCCCACCAGTCTTTCCGTGCAATTTCCTTCTACCGCAAGAAACTGTCAACCCCCACCCCACCCCACCTCCTGCTTTTCTATATAGCTTCTTCATTTTCTCAGATATTTCTCTTTCTCATTTGCATTTGAAATCGCTGTCTAGAAATTCTTCTGGATATTTTCTTGTTAATATTTTCTGGTTACAGGGCTAGTTTTTTTGATTAATAAGCAAAAATGGAAGGAGGGCCTTCATCTGTTGTAAATGAAGAAGATGATCTTATGGACTTGCCTCCAGGTTTCAGATTCCATCCAACGGATGAGGAAATTATTATTCATTATCTTATAAAGAAGGTTATGGACAGGCGATTTGCAGCTAGAGCTATCGGAGAAGCTGATCTGAATAAGTGTGAACCCTGGGATTTACCAAGTAAGCTCTTTCTCTTTCTTTTTGTTTAATGAACAATTTTCTTCTTTTCTTAAGGGATTTCTTTGTTTTCTTTTTGGCTAGTTGTATATGGAATAAGAATACATCAAAAACTAAGTGATGATTTAACATGAAACTATAGGTTTTGATTGACTTATTTTTAATAAACTTGAGATCGTCTACATAAATCCTTCTTAGTCATTCCATAGTTATTTTGGTCCCAAAACAGAATAATTTACAATCCGTCAAATCTATGCATCACTGACAATAAATTTGATTTACTTCCTTAAAGATCAGATAGAGAGAGCAAATAAATTGCATGTATTGGCATTAAGCACTATACATGTCTATTTATGTCAGTTATTAATGTTTTCTTGAAAAGATTAACAAATCACCAGCAAAAAAGATTAACATAGTCGACCTTAAATTTATTGAGAACAACCTTTGCGATATTAATTTGCAGATATTTCAATATCAATATATTTAATTATGCAGAGAGGGCGAAGATGGGGGAAAAAGAATGCTTCTTCTTTTGCCAGAGGGATAGGAAATATCCTACAGGAATGCGAACAAATCGAGCAACAGAATCTGGATACTGGAAGGCAACTGGAAAAGATAAGGAAATATACTACAAGCAGGGAAGGAACTGTCTCGTTGGGATGAAAAAGACTCTTGTTTTCTACAAAGGGAGAGCTCCTAAAGGAGAGAAATCCAATTGGGTTATGCATGAATATCGACTTGAAGGCAATTTCTTCCACTGCAACTTTTCTAGGGCTGCAAAGGTGATTGATTACTTCCCTTAATTAATCCTTTTTATTCACCTTTTCTATTGCTTGAGTACTGTGTAAGACAGACTGAACAATGTGTTGGATTTTATGAAAAAAGAGAATCTAAACTCTTATTTATTGTATTGTTTAGTCATGTCTGCTAAACATGAATTTCTTCTTCTGCCATTCGGGAACATAAAATGATTAATTTTTTCTTAGTTTTAACATGATTTTTTTTCAGGAGGAATGGGTTATTTGTAGAGTTTTCCACAAGAGTACAGGAGTGAGGAGAATTCCAGGTGCAGAACTATCAAGAGTGGACCCTTTTAACGTAGATCATCTCCTTGATAGCCCTACGCTACCACCTTCAACAGACATTTCTTATAATCCCACTGCATACAGACCTAGCTCAAGCTTTAAAACTGATCACGAGCCTGAATTCGAAGGGAAAATTTCCTCGTCAAGATTAATACAAATGCAACATGATCAGAAATCCTTCATTTTGCCTTCACATAATTTGAATAATTTCAATTCTACCTATCCTGATCCAATTTCCTATTCCCATAGTGTTCCTGCTAACTCAGTGTTTTCCTACCAAGATGGGATCGGTTCGACGTCTAGTTATGGTTCAATCTTCCCCTTCAAAGGTGCTGAACAGGTTAATTTAAATATTTTGATGGCACCTGATCATAGGATGTCAGAACTCGAAAAGAAGTGCAAACCGGAAGGTAACAATTCTTGGATAAGTCATTCTCAAGATACTGGATTGAGTACTGATATTGCCACTGAAGGAGATATTGAAAGCAAGAAACCATTTGAAGACCTTGATGGTCTTTCATTCAGTCCTGATATTTCAGATTTTGATTCATTGTGGAGACACTGAATTAAGTACAGAACTAATCTGGGTTCTGATCATTTATAGTCCATCTTAATTAGTGAATTCCTCTTCTTCCATTCCAGTATTTAGTCTTTGGAAGAAGAGGTTCATCATGGTTCAAATTGCTTTGTACACAGTAATTTATCATTTTAGGGCATTCATGTTTACATTTTCAATCATAGATGCTAGGAAATCTCCTGATTGCTAGCATTGTGGCTTGTATACATCGTGATTGTTCATTTTTTAGTGGTTAATTAGTTGTTCAGAATTTGATGTACTGATTGATGGAATTTTTATATATGAGTTGATTGTTGTAGTTACTTTTGAATCTCGTTTAGCTGAATTAACTAAAGAATAATGACCGTTCGGGTTAATCTAATGGGTTGTCTATCAGTTCATTTAATTTTTTTGAGGAATGTTTAATTTCTTTTATATATGCAGGTGCTAAACGTGTTTTGTGTTACATAAACATATATCGGGTTTGAAGCTTTTATCGTATGGGAGAATATTGAGTTTCCTAACGTCGTTCTGTGTTACAGAAACTAATATATGCTTCCATTTCTGTACTTTTTAGTTTGTGCTCTTCATCATTTACCACATTTAGTATGGAGGATTTCCTAGTATTCGATGGTAATAAAAAAGGAAAAGAAAATATAGAGTCCATCTCGACTTACCAAACACGTTCGATGGTGTTCTTCAATACATTAATTAAATACTTAGCATATAAAAATAACTTCCTGATTTGCTGATCAAAATGCATGTACTATCACACTATTAAGAAGAGAGATGCTTTGCTTAGAATTCAAAGTTCAAACACTCTTCTGTCTTATTCCCTCAAGAAGGGAGAGCAACCTCACATCCCAAAAACAAAAGAGAAATGTACAAATTAATGCACTTCATTATAAAATTACATAATGGACATATTTGATAAGGTTAATGGAACAAAATTCAAAGCTCAAAATCTTGTTTATTTTACTGCATGTCAAACACCCGCAAACATGAAACCATTAGATTCATTAACACAAAAACATGAAGTATAATAGTGTGTATCTAACGTTTACCTTATTAGTTTTCTAAGATTTCCACTCCATAATTAAAATATATCCACCAATCATTTGGGAAAAAAAGTTTATATGCTGGAATATTCGATTTCTTCCTTTATGGATCTATAATTGGCTCCTTCCCCCTAGTTCTTCTCCTATTAGTCTGCTTGCACTCAAGGCTCCAGCAGTGTAAGTTGACCTTTCTTCTCCAGAAATTTCAAATTTTCCAGAAATATACTGTCGTGTCCAGTTTTGCTAGCAACACTGACGTAAGTCACATTCTCTCCTGATAGAGAGAGAGAGAGAGACGTAATTTGCTAGAGGCAATATGTTTACCATTTTCCATTCAAAGCTAAGCTTCTAGTTGGTTTAAAGCTTGCACGTATGGTAACCAGATTATTTAATGCTTCATCAAGCAGTGACACGAAAATAATATTCTGAATCAAGATTCCCAGTTTTTTCTGCATGAAACCACGGAGTTTAAAGTAATCGACACGCTAGATTTAGATGATGCATGCCTTTCGCTATTATCAGATTAATATATTTATTCATTCATTCTTGTGAAAGTTACATTTTTGGTTCCACAAGTTAAAGTCTATTCATATTTCGTGTTCTGCAGGTTTATGTATTTTTCACATTGTTACTCCTGTTCGTTTCACCTTGTACAAATTTGGTAAAATTAACTACTGGAACAAGCAGCTTCGATGATGGAAATTTTACTAAAAATACATCGTTAAGAGCAATGGATTCGTTATGAATTAGTTTTATTTTATTTTTATGAAAAATCGCAAACCCAATTTTCTCTAACTACCCTTTTTTATGACGATGATACTCATGACTTCCAATTTATAAAAAATTAAGGGCAAACTCGAAATTACCAGTGTAAAATTTCTAAATTATCCTTGTTCACGTATGGACTCTGCATAATGGCTATAATTAATGTCCACAACTTAATAATATTAATATTTATAAATATAATTGTTGATTTCTTATATAAGATATTTGAAACAATAGAATTCTACTTCATTTTGCATACTTGCATTCATTTTTATCAAATTTGTTCGTGTTTTTTAATCCGAAAGCACAAAAAATGAGACTCTCTATTTGGGCTTCTTCTCTCCTTTGCGATATGATTGTTCTAGCTAGTACATGACACAAAAAAAAAAAAAACAAAAACAAAAAAAATCGAATTTTAGTGTAACCTATAGGATTTTGCTACCTTGTGTGTGTCACCGAAATGAGGAAAATATCGTCTCAAGGAAAGCGTAAACACGTGTCTTGGATATTAGTTTCTTCATCTGTTATTCAACTTAATAATTTTCTCCAACCTCATCTACATTCTTGTCTCGAATTGTGGTGGTGGTTCATGACTTGTTCAGACCTTGTGCCTATTTGGTTCCCGTTATCTAAAAGACTAAAACTCATTTTCAATAATATATTTAATGGAATTCATAATTTATATCAATTTTTCAACCACAAATTTTAATTTTTATCACGGTCTACTAAAAATCTTGTTTTTAGCTAAATCAAATGTGAACTAAATTTATTATTTTTTAGTTTTTATGAACAATATTATCAAATTTGCATTTTTTCGCTTAAATTTTTTGTTTGTTTCCTTTATTTGTCTGATTATATTTCATTTATATAAATTGAATAAGGTAACTTTAGAAGACTGTATTAGATTTGTTTGATTTCTTTAATTCTTGTCCCTCTCATCCGAGGGCCCGGTCAATAAACAAGAGTAAAGTGTGGTTGGTTAGGTGCATAAAATATATGTGGGAATTTTGAATTTTACAAGTGATGGCTAACATATTGGCGGAGAGAATAATGTTATACCATACGAAGAAAAATGGACAAGTGATTACTGGTATTTCGTAATATTTTGAGGAGTACAAGGTGGTCAGTCACGTTTGAACAAGAAAATATAAAAATCTGCATTTGTCTTATAAGATCAAAGTTGTGACTTTTGATCTCAATACAGCCATTTCGACTTTGGCAAACTGTAAATTTTTTATTCATGAAATAAGTTCATATTTTAAATCTCCATTAAGATAGCAGCCAGATTACTTGGTATAGTGTTTTAATTTGATTTTATAGCGGAAGAATGCAGGAAATGTTTAAAGAGCAATACAGGCAAAAAGAAAAAAGTTCGAAGAATTCCAATTTTCACCATTCATTACACTTATATTTATTGGATTTGTTGCTAAAATAATGATAACGAAACTGGCCATTGACCGAAAGTTACTTCCTTCTGCAACCTTGCTTAACGGTAGTGAAGGTGGAAAAGAAAGAGGAAGGAGAGAGAGATAAGAAGGGATGGGAGTGTGTGAGGACGTGATATTGCATTCATTAATCTCATTTTTCAAATGTTTAATCGTTTCTCTTCTCCACATTTTAACGATTATTAATTAAGGTTATGCGCATTCCTTAAAGTATTGTAAGCACAGTAACTTTCTAAAAAGAGTGTATAATTTCGCAAAACAAAATAGCATTGGCATTTGCATTATATGCAATGTGAAAGAGAAGAAATCAAGTTCACATTACCTCACCAGAATGTACAATAAAAAACCTCTCATGACAACTTTTTACCTGGAGGAATGCCTTGTCACCTAAAACTGAGAAAAAGATTCAAACCTTCTGAGCTTAAATTTTACATTGTACTCTACCTGAACCTATGCACTTCCTACTTCTAACTGTGAATCACCATCATCAGAAGACCGAGAAGAGAATGTGGAAGTTGAAACGGAAATTAGGGAGCATTTACTCCATAAGTCTTTTTTGGGGAACGAAATGTTACTCCTATGTAAAACAGAATTTGAGCTGGTTCGCTTCTGTTTGTGCAGTGAACACGTGCAATTCCGATGACATGGCCTTCGGTCAATGTCCATGTCGCGCATCGATAAGCTTCAGTTGCCATTCTCTCCTCTCTCTCTTAACTTTCCACCTCAATATTTTAATGTTTTTTCACAGTTTGTTTCTGTGAATAGGCGCGTGTCTATTGAGTGAGCGAGAATTTGTTGAAACGTGGCATGTTTCTTGAAGGGTATATATAGAGTAAAGAATTACACTTCAACGATTAGAACAATGGGAGAATGAGTGAACTTAATTTCAGAGAAGAATGCGTCAAATTCAAAAGAGTTATTTCAACAATGAATTAGCTTAGCTTAGCTCTATGTTAATAAGCACATTTTCCAAGGACAATCTTAATTAGTAGCTGTGGGGCCTAGAAGGTATGTTCAAGAGAACAAAAGGGAATAAAAAACAAGAGAAGCTCAAGAATGACAAGGATCGCTTGGTTTTTGTGTCCTTCCTTTTGGACCATTTAGGATATATGTTGTTGCTTAATCTATTCTGGTGAATGGGATGCTGTTATTTTAATGTTGTGCATGTGGTGGGGAAAATCTTGTCCTCTGTTTTGACATCATTCGATTCTTTATTCTTAGCTCCACCGGTGGTATCAAATAATACGGTAAATTAGGTTTTCATTTTCATCTTTCTTATTGTTTTGATTAATGTCTGCGTGCCTTATTGTTGTAGTGTTTGCTGACAATATAATTCCTTTCAAAATCTTAGGGGCTGTTCTCTTTGTGTTTCAGTTTTGTGTTTTGAGTTTTGAATTCATTTCGAGTTTTGTGTTTTGAGAGTCCATTTTGAGATTGTTGAAAATGAGTTCTCTTTGACATTTTGAAAAATTGTTTTGAAAACACCAAAAACAAGTTTTGAAAATTTTGACTTGATTATAACTGAAAACACTCAAAACGACAAATTTATTGTTTTGTGTTTTCTTTATAAATTTTTAACTTGTTTTCAAAAATGCGTTTTCGAAAATGGGAAAGAGAACGCGTTTTCGCAGTTTCGGAAAATCGAAAACAGAAAACGACTTAAAAATGGTAAAGAGAACGGACCCTTAATGTTTCAAGTAAGTGACAAAAGATTCTTGTATATGGGATGAGGCCCACATGAAGTAATCTTCTTGCTAGTGTAGTACTGAGTTTGATTTGTCAATAGCATGTTTAGAACTTAACATGACCAAAAAAATTCTCCTTATCGTGTAAAAGATGAAATCTGGTCTGACGTGGCATATGTCAATGACCAAAAGTATGTTCTACCTCATATCTGATATATCCAGCAGCAATTATTGAAAGTCTCTTTCTTATTTCTTGATGAGGAAGACTTCTCAGTGGGAAAAGAGAACTTGAAGTGAAACTCATCTCAGTGGAAGAAGAAAAGTTGAACTGA
>CAIGRP010106405.1:0-10131 GCA_903798385.1 Fraxinus cuspidata | reverse complement strand
CTTAAAAAACAAAACTTGATTTGACCATTGGTTACGATTTTAATTTAAATTGAAGTTAGGTTAGTTTAAAAATTTATAGTAGATAATAGTCTCTGTGGGACGATATTCGGACTTGATAAATCCACTTTATTACTTGTCACAATCCGTACACTTGCGGAATATCAACGAACAGTGAGGTTGATTGATTTGAAGCTCCGTAGCTGATTGATTACACTTAAAACCGAAATGGAACCGAGGATTTTGTGGTTTAAGAATATCGAATCTCGTCGAAACCCTTGTTTGACAGCTATTATTTAGGAAAAATAATATTTTGAATAGTAATTTTTAAGGAGAATACGTGGTAAAAAGTAGGAAATTTTTTTGAATTTATGTGTAAAATATCTTATTATGTGAATATATAATTAAAAATGAGTATATATAAGAAAAAAAGTTTTCAAATAATGATTGACGATAGTGTTACTATTCTTAGATCCAGAAGTAATTATGTTGAGAGGAATATTTTTTTTTATAAAATTAACTAATTACTTATGCAATTATAATAAGCCTATGTTTGACTCATATTAAAATTTTCATTTTCATTCTTCTACTTATTTTCTACCACACATTCTTCAATAAAAAAATAGTTTCCATCACATCAATAACTTTTTTTTCAACCAAACATTCTCTATCAATCTACTATTTCAAAATACATTCCTCCAAAATAAAGTAGCTCAAACACACCTTAAATATTGAAACTTGAAACTAATCAATAATTTGGACAATAATGAAGCCGCCAAGAATGGATAGGTCACTAAAAAGCGAAAATCCTGCACTCCAATTAGTTATCCCCACTAAAAGAGTTAGCTCTTTTAGCCACCATATTTAAAAATTCATTTCTTTCTCAATTTATTTTTAATCACATATTTTTTTAATAAAATATTTAGTATATAACTCAAAAAATTTCTTACTTTCTAACAAAATATTCTCCAAAAATTCAATATTACAAAAGTCATTTTCTAAAAAAAAAAAAAATGAGACTCAAACCTAAACTCAATGCCACTAATGTTAACACTACAAGTAAAATTTCAAACTGGTTGCTAAAGTATTTTTGTAATACATAATGTGCTGTATTTTCACCTAAGAATTGTGTTTTATTTAACGATCTTTAACTTCACTTAGTCAATGTCAAGTTGTAACGAGTCGACATAAAATTTGAAGGGGATGCCACTAAATAATTGACTAAATATATAATATTATTTAACTTTAATGATTAAATGACCAATAATTTTACGAGAACTTTAGTGACGATTTGTAAAATTGACTCCTGCGGGAAAATAGAAATAAATTCACGTTGGAACTTGAGAGGGTTACTTTCAAGGAGGAGTCAGTCGGATGTGTCCAATATAAAAGGAAAAAAAATGAGGTTCCCTTCTTGCCCCCCTCCTAACAATACTTCTTTTGATAAAAATATTTTTCAAAAATATGAATATTTTACTTTACAAGAAATTTTATTAATAACTTGCCATTTTGATCCTTTTAATCAATTCGATAAATCTACTAGATAGTTTTAGGATGCCCTAATTTAATAATTATAAATCGGATCTATTAAATTTATAATTTTTTTATTAAAATGCGAATGTTGAAGGCTATAAAATACGGTCCAAAAATTATCTAAATACATCCACAACTAAAATGAGATAGTTATAACGACGAACAAAAGTGGGAGGAATTTGTGAAGTTTGGTTCCACAGTTTATAAACTTTTGTATCCACATGAGATGTACAAGAAAAACGATAAATGAGAAAGAAGAATAGCACATAGAATTTATGTCAGCTCGCTCTTGGCATACAACAAGTTAGTCGAATTGAAAGTTAATAGAGATCAAAATGAACTTTTTTAATAAAGATGTCATTGAGACAAATAACAAGTAATTTAAACCCATCGTTGTCATACTTTAAATAATGCAGCTTTAGCTTTATATAAAACTAGTGGAATATCGTGCATTGTACGATGATTGTTATATTTTTGAAAGTTAATTTGTTGGAACAATAATATATTTTAGAAAATTCAAGCATATATTATGTAGACTTAGCATATATATATATATATATATATATATATAAAAGTAGTAAATGATAAAGAGAGTTTATGGTCATAATGGGTACAATATTCATGATTTAATTAAGTTCAAGAGAATGATTACATATCCATTACATATCCAAAAACAAAGGACATCCAAGAAGAGCACAATAAGAAACCCAATTTGAAGGAAAGACTATCAAATTCAACTTACTAGAAAAAAAAAAGTTAATATTGTTGAAACAATCAATTTCCTAGCACCCAATTTTTATAAAAAGAAAAATAAAAAGGATAAGAAGCTACATATCCAGATGCCATCGAAACAACAATATGTTTAAATTAAACAGAAAATCATGTGGTACAACGTAAAATGCTTAGTTGATCTCCTCACATCCAAGGAGGCAAGAGAATTGGTAGAAGTAGTTTCAAGTTTTCTTTGGTGTTTTGTCGATATCTTCAGCACTATATGCTTCTTTGTTGCAACATAAATGTAAGAATGATACGACATATGAAAGCATCTTGATTGTCACTATTGCTTCTCGAGATTTCGTAGCAAGCTTTATCGCCAGTACAATTTGATATAGTCCAACAATTAGTTTTCTATAAGATAGGAAACAAAATAAAAAGAGTTCGAACAACTATATAAATGTAAAGTATATAATGTGCAACACCATCACCTTTCTTAGCTTAGAATTATATCATTCATCACGTGAAAACTTAGTCAAAAAATATATAGGTGAGCTTTGACCATGAAGAAAGTTCTACCAACAGGAACTTGTAAGTCAGTTGAATAAACGGGTCAAACTCGATGAACTCTGCAATGTCAAATTGAGTCACGACAGAGATTGCCTATCAATGAAGCGATAAAATTACTTTAAAGTGGTAGAAATTGACAGTATAGATCATAAAAAAAAAAAAGGAATTTCACCGTAAGAAGAAAAATATTACAAATGATTATAGGATAGTAACTATTCCATTCCCCCAAATTCAACGGTAATATGTCTTTCATATTCAAAAGTAACTTTAGCAAGTTTTTTCTGTAGAATTTTATGAAAAAAGAATCAGAAATTAAAAAAAAATCTTTTAAAGCATTCTCAATCCTATGGTTTTTTTTTTTATTGGCAATAGAAGAAAAAAGCGGAGAAACGATATGAAAGGCTTTTGATACCTCGGGGAAGTTCATATGAAATGCAGTCATTATAGCAAAATTTAGACAAGAGGTTTTCAGCTAAGATGTCGAGGTATATTTTAATGTTTTTATGTGACAACCCATT
Organism: Fraxinus cuspidata; assembly: GCA_903798385.1. NCBI lineage: Eukaryota > Viridiplantae > Streptophyta > Magnoliopsida > Lamiales > Oleaceae > Fraxinus > Fraxinus cuspidata. The sequence continues at coordinate 6,799 of CAIGRP010106405.1, read as the reverse complement.
AAGTGAAATGTGTTAATATAGTTCTAATGATATATCTCCAAATTGTACGATACGTGATTGATCATACAATTAGATAATATAATTTATATTTTTTCCTGCATCATGAGGTCTAATTTTAGTAAAATCCAAGTAACAATATATCCATTTAAAACTAGTGTTTAACATTGCCCCATATATAAGAACTTACGATATTTTACAAACATGTTCACGTGGATACAAATAATGTGAATTACAATAAAAAAAAAATATAAGACAAATGACACGCGTACATGTTGACAACACATCCTCACCACATAAAAGAAATAATTCGCATTTGCAATTGATTATGTAAAGAATCATATTCACAAAAAGATTCTCTCTTGTATCACTCAAAATCGCATTATAGAAGAATATGCACGGTTGGAACAATGTGAAAAAAAAAAAAACTATAGATACTAACCTGTATAACCAAAACGACAACAACAATTATCTCACACTTAGAGAAAAGTGATGGGATTAACATACTTAGAGAAGAACAAAGGGAATTTTTATGTCATTGTCTCGGTGTTTCTAAAAAGGGGGATCTGAATAAACTATAGATACTAACCAACATAATCAGAACGACAACAACAATTTTCTTACGGTTAGAGATAAAAATGGGGATTTGAAATCGACCAAATGAGATATGATAAAAATAAAAGAAATGAAGACGCAAAAAATATGCAAATCGTGGCAAAAAGAAATAGAAAAAAAGAGAAGAAATGAGAAGGCATGCACAAGATGGACGGTTGTGTGAAGAAGGGAGGAAAGAAGCATGGAAGGTTGCGTGAGATATGATTAAACAACGCAATAATGTCATCCTTGAGATAAAATAAAAGGGATAAAATCGATATAAAAATATATGACATCGGCATGACGGCCCTTATGAATAGTACTACACCTTTTCTCTTTTATATATTGGGTATGGATAAGGAGTGATAAATTGTCAAGTGAAAGCAATGAAACTTGAAGAATGACAAACATAAAATCTAGTGGAAATCTTGTAGGCCATGGCGTCAAGGTATTCAATTGAATGATACATTTAGCTTCCCTGTGGTGAATTTTATAAATTAATTATAAATAGTAAAAAAATTATTATTATACATTTCGACGAATCTACTAATATTATCAACTTATTCATCACTCATTTTTATCTATTTATAAATAAATGATTTGTATATGAATTATTCTAAATGTACATTATTTTTTATATTAAGGATGTCATTTCCCCCAATGTGTCAAAATCTGGCTAATAATGTGAAAGGGGATGAGAAAGTCAAAGACAATGATGGTGCCACGTGAAAAGATGTCAAAATTAATGTGAAAAATAATGTTTTTGTAGCATATTTGTTTACATATTCTTTCCAAACGGAGGCTTAAATGTTAACTTGTTAATATTCAATTTCTTACTTTTATTATTCTCTGTACTCAATAATTTTAGTTATTTCAACTTTTGTCCGTATTCATTTTTTCCCTCATATCATTTTTCTTACATTAGTTATCACTTCAACTATCTTGATTATTGTTGAATGTGCCCAACAATACTAGAACTTTACTATAATAAGATAAATATTTCGAGTGTTATTGAATAAATAATAGGTATTTATAATATAAAAGGGAGTTATATTATATTTTGAATATGTGTATAAAGTCTTTGATTCGATTGATGAGTGAAATACAAAATAAGATGGTTAGTACATTATAAATATTTTATATATTAATCGAGAAATTTATTATTAAAGGTTGTTGAATAAGAGGTTGGCATTCTTTTTTGTTAAGGTTGTAATAGTTTCTACCTACTACACAGGTATGTAGTTTGTCTTGTCTACGTCGAGAGGATATTGAGAATAGTGATACTAGTACGCTTGATATATTAGGAAGTGTATTGAACATGACTACTATGTGTAAGATTTTAAATTTAATGCATGACCGTGCTAGAAATGATTCAGTTCTACATTGATTGCTTTATGAATTACCTTAATCCATTACAGATCAATAGCTGCTATTCGTGAACTTTAGGTCTTATGCCAATAAGTGAGATCTAATTTATTTGGTCAAATACATTGGTACATTAAGAACCAAGTAAACAAAGTACTAGATGCTTATTTGTGTTCGGAATCTGACATCCATTTCAAATGATAAAAGAGTTCGCTTAAGTATTTTCTTNTACTAGATGCTTATTTGTGTTCGGAATCTGACATCCATTTCAAATGATAAAAGAGTTCGCTTAAGTATTTTCTTTTTCTTTCCAATGAGAACTAGACACGCACCCATATCCCCCATGTGCTTTGGGATGCCGTTTGATTTGGGTGGCCAGAACCCAGGTCAATCGACTCCTCAACAACAATAAAGAAACTAAAAGCCGCGATTCAAAACAGGTTCTTTCTTTAAAGAAAAGGTTGGGATAAAGTCTTTTCATTTAGATAGACAAGTTGTCTTCTTTTGATAATGAAATAAGGCAATGCGTGCTGGGAGCTTAGTATTGGGTATGTTTGAATTGTTATTGTGATTTGATCAAAAAGAAAATGTTCAATAGGATGTTAACTTAGTAAGAAAATAATTAGTGAGAGTAAAACGTCAATATAACCCAACATTAACTATTTATAATTAGATCTCCAGTAGGAATAATGAATTAAGATAACAAGCAAGATGATTTAATTAGAGGGAATTTAAATAATGTTGCTTATGTAATTTTATATATTTTGATTTTATTAGAGGGAATTGAAATAATGTTGCTTATGTAATTTTATATATTTTGAGAGGTTAGTCATGGACCTATAGTGAATAAGCCAATACTAATATTCGACTCGAAAGATCAAATTAAATAATTTGTGTTCAATTATACATCATATTTTATATAGGTCCGATTGAATCCATTTAGTAGCTCTAATAAAGTTCAATGAATTGATTATATATATAATTGAAGACTAAGGGTTACACATATTACATTATAAAAGTTGACCGAATTAATTCGAATTTTAATCAACTTAAAAAAATTCAAATTTCACCGCATATTGTAAAGTCTAACCATGTACTTGGAAGGGTTTTTTGTTATTTAGAACTTAACTTTCAAGTTCCTAAGATACTACAATAGCCTAAGTCTACTCTAATAAGGTAACAATACTTATGCAAGTATATACAAAGACTTGAAGGTTAGAAATTTTTCAAAACAAGTTTTCTTGATCTCTAGTAACTAACAAACTTATAGTCTGAAAGTTTGTTCTTGTTTTAAGATCCTTGGTCAGATTTTAATGCTCACTCATCATCAGGTGTAATATGAATTTAGAGAACACTAAAGAAAATTCAAGAATTGGAGGCAATTCAAGAACATTATGATTGTTGATTAAAGTTGGAGATTCAAATAAATCAACCTTGTGGAATTAATCAAAAGATAGGTATTCCACTTTATACCCTTATGTGATTAATTGTTAATTTGCAACTTGTAATAATCTAGAAAAAATCTTTGTCCCAAGTTAAAAAAAATAAAAATAAAATTTGATTTCACGTTGATTATGTTGCGTTAAATGATTCTATGTGATTAAGATATTTGACCCCCAATCTCTAGAACTCATTTTCAACTAGATCCACAATTTTTATCAATTTTTTAAGCACACATTTCATCAACTTTTATCAAAATATATTAAAAATCTAAGTTAAAACTAAATCAAAGAGGGGATAAATTGTGTGTGTGCGTGTGTATGTGTGTGTGTGTATATATATATAGTTAACGTTGATGTTGTACGTGTGAATTGCATTAGTCCACTAAATATGCTTGAGACGGCGATGGTTCATTCGAGATAAGTATATGTTTACCTTATTATCTAAGTAACTGCATTCACCCGAAAAACAAAGTAGAAACTACAACTTATCTCAACAAAACAAGCGGACCCCTAGAAGAACCTCTAAGGGCAACTAAGCAAAGTTTGATTCATCCATGCAGCTCATTCCACATGTTTGAACCATAAATGTCTCCCCAAATTTAGGGCAAATTTATATCTAGCAACAAATTTAGAAGAGCATTAAAGAAGATAGATATTTGCAGAAAATGTGCGTATTTGAATTTTGACTTATGAATTCATCATTACCTGGCGAATACGGTGATGATAAAATGAACACTCAACTTCAAATGTCCATTTCACGTTACATAAAGAACTGGGACAGACCATATGTGTCTTTATCAAATAATTTAAGGGTAATGTAATTGTTCAATAATGCATGTCCAAAAGCAATTTCAGTCCAAGTTATTTTTATGTAATTATTATATAAAATTGATGATGTGTTAACTCAAAATGAGAGAAGTCGCAACAAAGAACAACCTGTAGATATGGTCGAGCACTTTTTGTAAAGGGGAGGGGGTGCAGGTATCGCTTGTTACATTCTTCCCTTTGTTAAAAAAAAAAATAGAGCGAAAACAAAATATTCTTAACTCGTATCAAATCAAAAGTAATAAAAACCCGCTTACCTACTCACTTGTGTCTCGTTGTTAGGAGACTCACTCTCTTGACTTGATATATTAAAAAAATGTAATTGATTTTTCTTTTTCCTGATTAAAAAGATTATATTCACTTAGCTCTTTGTTTCCATTTATTATAGGAAATTAGTAACATCCATAGGTGATAATATAACAATTTTTAAATAGAAGTATCATATATATTTCTGATTCTTCATAAAAATATTGAATCCGTTGCAATATAAGATAAGGAGAATACCTACGGTCTTACACTCATCAAGTCCTTTATATACACATCATAATTTAGGCCAGTAAGTGTCTCAAGTCATGTGCATGACAATCATAACGACCTGCACAGAAATAAAGTCATGAATATTCCAGTCATTCAAGTTGTGCATCATCAGTCTTCTTAATTCACATGTTACATTTCGACAATCTCATTTTCTCGTAATCAACTTCAAATTTGTTGGGGGATTGGATTTTCTATAGTTGTTATGTGACAACAAAAAGGACCACTGTGTGTAACGGACACAAAAATTGTTAAGAGTCATTAGCTTGGTTGGTGCCTAAACTTAACTTTTTATGCACTTGAAATGCCCTTCAGGCATTGTCGAACACCGAGTATCTAAATATAATACGATACTATCAACTTTCAAAAATGGCTAAACCTCTGGACAAATGAGGTGCTTGCCTAAATCCATATTCGGATAAAACCTCCAAATTTTAAAAATTTCATTCTAATAGCTTTTCCAACTGTAACAATTAAAATTTTCTTTTCAAAACTTTAATTTATCTATAAACGAACAACCTAGAATGGTAAGAAGACTTGAGGAAATTCTTTGTATTCTAGATTTATTCTGAGTAGGGGATGCGAGTAGAACAATTCTAATAGTTATTAGAATGTTCCCATTTGTAAAGAGTTATAGAGGGTAATCTGATTAGGAAAAAGACCCACCATCCATTCTAAGGAGGCGTGAGTATAAATTAGTGATATGCTTATTTGTTTTCAACTCATACATTTATTTGGCAAGGCTATGAAAAGTTTACAGCACTGGTCCCTGTATGGGTTGAAGTTAAAAAATATCACCAATGAATCAAACCTGAATGGGTTGATTGTACAAAGATCCATCGAGCAATTTACTTGAGTTACACCTATGCTCATGAATTCCTATGTAGCAACATCGGCAATTATAGGATACTATCATCAAGATATAGTCATTAATAATCACAAATCGACTTGTGTTAATAATGATCAATAGTGTTCTTTCGATAATACCTAACTTTAGATATTGACATTCATTATTTATTTGGATTAATAAATAATATTATTAAGTAGATAAAGATTATATGTTATGTTTTATCCTATTTCTCTCGCCTGAATTTCGCATGATGGTTATGGAGCACATTTCTCCAATTAGTTAGTGCTAATAACTATGTCCACGAGAATAGATTCATCCTTATCAATCCGTGTCTCTAGACCAGTCTATTTCATAACTAGGATAACATAAGTCGGTTAGTTTTGTACGTTTACAAGTTGCATTTGATTTTTCTTTAACTCATTAGGTTATTTTAGAGCAACCAGATCATGAGATTATCGTGGAATTTGAATATTGATATATAGAGCTACGAAATCTACATTCATAGAGGCGGTGGAATTTGAACATAGTTTCACATTGTAGCTGAACCATAGTTGTTCTTAATTTACATGCTTAACTAGGGTTTGTTTGAATGGATTTGAACAAAAGATACCATGTTAAACGTAGAATATACAGAATCAACATACGTTTGGGAATCCACTTATTTATGAACAAAGTAATGTGACGGTTTATCAAATTAAATACCCATTATATGCCAAGTTTTTCCTATGAAATTCCAAGAATCGGTTGTTGGTTAACTTTTAAAAAATCTAAAATGGTAGATGTGTTAGTGAAACCAAAAAAATAGGACATACGATAATTATATTCACACCTTAATTTTTATTTTCTTTGCCACATTTGAATTATAATGAAGGTCCTCAATTTTTGTTCATTATCACACTTATTTTCCAACTTTTTTCGATAATTTTTATCTTCAACCATCCATTAATCAGCACACATTTTATCTATATAAAGAAAGCGTAATTATCATCAACCCTCCATTAATCAACATACGTTTTCATACAGAGAAAGGGTAATTATATTCATATCTTTATTTTTATTTGCTACACCACATTTTAATTGTCACGAAGGCTCAACATTTGCTATTTGTCGCACCTATGTCCTCAATTTTTTTTTTGTCAAAACTTTCTATCTAATGTGGGTGACAAATTTTTTTTACACACACACACACACA